>JAGFVP010000287.1:0-37628 GCA_021031095.1 Bathelium albidoporum | reverse complement strand
CCCCCCTCCCCCGCCAACTCTTCCCGCTCCGGCACACCCGCCGCACTCGTCCTCAGGGGCACCAACGTCGGCTTCTCCGCCAAATTCCTCAGCATCGCCCGGCTCGCATCCAGCATCTGCACCGCATACTCGAGGAACCGGGCGCGGCGGCTGCTCACGCTCAGCGTCCAGCGGTACTCGCGCAGGCGCACGCGGTAGAAGTCGGCCTCCTCGCGCGTCGGCGCCGACGCCCAGAGCAGGCTGCCAAAGGTGCCGACGAGGGTGAAGTTGACGCGCGAGGCAAAGTACCAGAAGGCCTGCAGGTGCGCGGGCCGCAGCCGGTTGACAAAGTCCATGGCGGAGATCAGGCGCGTCTTGGCGGCGGAGCGGCAGATGTAGAGGAGGTAGGGGTCCGAGGTGCGCGAGTCGAGGGATTGCACGATGCGCCGGTGGAGGGTGATCTCGGTGGCGAAGTAGCCGAGATGGAGATAGCCTGTGGATAGGTACTGTGAGAAAGAGGAAGACGGGGGAAGAGGAAGGTGGAATTTGAAGTTTCATACCTGTTGAGGAGAGCTGATTACCACCAATATTGCTGTCCATGCGAGTGCTTGCTGGCAGTTGAGCAAACCACTCCTTGAGCTTGATTTGGACTGGCTTGGCTCTCTCGAGTATCAGCTGAGTTGCGCCTGTGCCGGCATCATTGAAGTCCGAGATGGCCGATTGCGTGTAAAACGTGTCCATGACTTCGGCCATGATCGAGGTCAGAAAGATCATCTGGCTAAAGACTTCTTGGCCTTGCTCCGCGGTGGTGCGCTCTTCTTCGGTCGGTGGTGCTGCCGGCACGCTTATGATGGCGTCTTCGACAAAGTCCTCGCCTGCGAGAGGCTTCACGGCCCAATTGGCATCAAAGATATGGGATGGACGGCCATGAATCAGAGAGCTCCATTTATCCTGCATGTACAGGGCCCATGCAATTCTCTTTCGTAATCCCTTTTCCCACACGGGAATTTGCCACCGAGAGCAGTCTAGATGCAGACCCAGTTCTTGACCAACGGCGACCAGTTGCGTAGTCAGACTCCAGAGGTCGGCATCTGGCTTTTGCAGCAGTAAAAGTCCAGCCTGCATGGTGGACAACTTCGGCATCTTCATCGCGCTCTCCAAGGAACGATACGCAATCTGTTCCAACCTGGCGGAATCGGGTTTTTGTCGACCAGCCAGCCTTTCCTCAAATGGCCACCAGTTCAGAGCAAGCATATACATGCCCGCGAGGAGCGCCGAATTGAACTGGCGATCATTGTTCCGATACCGATCGAGAAAAACCTGCTTCTGAATAATGGGAAAACTGGGGTGAACAATACGGAAATAGACATCGATCAGCGAAGGTCCATGAGGTGCAACGATATCTTCGATCAAATGAAGTGCCTCGACTTCGTTGTGTGAAGTTGTTGTGGTCTCGTCAGAATACATGATGAAGCACTCATGTTCGTCGACCTTGCGAACCGTGCCAAAATCTACTTGACTCTCGTTGTGTCCATCAAATTGGGAGAGGCCAAGCAAGGAATAGTCGTAAGCGGCAGTCGGACCCACGTATCGACAATGTCGCTTTCGTTGTAGTCCCAGAGTTTCTCTAAGCACGCTCGAGCTAGCGAGTGGCGCCGGCGGTGGTGGTGGTGGCGGTGGTGGAAGCACTTCCTCTTGCTTAACAACCGGTTCAAAAATTTCCTGCGGACTTGACTGAGGTGTGATTCTACTAATGTCGGTGAGCTGCTGACATTCTAGGATGAGAGTAAAAAAAATTTTCATAGTTGCGGTAGGTAAGCCGCGTACCTTTTCCGAGGACTGCTGTCGAAATGATCACTTGGCAGTTTTCGCTTACGAGGAAGCGGACTTTGTACAAAAGTGCAGTCTTGTTTATGAAACTCGCACAAAACACAGAGGACTTTGCCTTCATGAATAACACAGCGGGATTTCCTTCTTCGGCAAGCATCACCTGTGGCGGAGAGGTAAGTGCATGAGTAGTTTGGTGTTGGTGGAGCAATTCAAGATTTACATGGTCGTTCCCTACGGCTCCTGGTATTGTTTACAGTCTTGCACGCAAGATTTCTGGACTGAGGGATGTTCTCCTTCTCAATCAACACCTGGAGACCTCCATTGTATGTAGGGGTCGCAGGTAAAGGGGCTAGACGTGGCAGAACTGGCTTCATTGCGAAAGTTCAATCTCGCACCGACATAGTTTCTGATGATCACGCTGACGTAGCCCCCGTGTGAGATAAGGACTCCGGGGGAGTGCAAGGGACGCCAGGCGACCCTGCAGTCGAGCTGGTCGTTCACGATAGCTCTGATCCAGATCAGTGGATTGGGCTGCGTGGACAGAAGGCATTAGCGCAAAGGATCTGGTAGAGGCGTCTACGCAGCCGCGGGATGGGCACAGCAATAGGACGTGAAACACATACGCTAGGAATGCAGCGACGAGCGAATTGCAAACGGCACGCTGGAAACGGATAGACACGGCTGTAGGGGTCGATCCTAGTACATCAGATGGTCGGAGGAAAAAAAGGAAAGTCAATGAAACGTCGAGCTTCTAAACGAGCCGGTGCCAGGGGCGCTCAAGCTTCTGTGCTGCCAGCAAGAGATTGGAGCAGGATCAAGTAGTTGAGGCTCCTCGCGGTCATTGGGGCGGGCGCTGGGGCGCAGGAGCACACGACAGCTCTTTTATCTCGGGCAGGCTGACTGGAAGAAAGGAGAAAATGCAAGCAGAGATTGAAGAGGTCGGGAAAGTCCGGGGGGGCTTTTGAAACTGGCAGAGGGAGAAGCGACATGGCTAGTGCTAATGGGCAGGACCGAGTACGTAAAATAAACAGATGGTTTGCGACGGGTTGGCTGAAAGTATTTTTCACGCGTCCGACGAACCTTAGGAGCTCGAGGCCAGCGAGGCTGGAAAGACGCTGGGGAGCGATAAGTATTGGCCAATCACGCTCATCTCATCCCACCGTGCTCACCCCACGCCCTAGCCTTTATGCCTATCATGCCTGCAGTGCCGACGAGATGTTACCCGTGGCCGTGGAGCGGTCGCGTGCCTTATCTGTCCAGCAAGCGTCCATGACATCGTCAGCTCGAGATCCCCAACCGTACCGATGCTCGACCCCAGACAAAACGGATGCATGCATTACAAATAATCGAATCTGATTGATTGAACTATTCATAGGTGCTGCAACTGATAAACGCAGTTCAGGTCTGATGCAATCTTACCTCCCGCTAACCCCGGTATCGCAGACTACAATGAAGAGAAAGTCATTGGAAAAATGCTGACACGGTCCTCTCCAAATGCCTTCTGATACCAAATTCCGTGTCGTGATGTCCGGGGTGACCCAAATTGATACTCTTCGCTGTGCAATAATACTCATGCCGCCCAAAGGATTGAACAGGACCGCAATGCTTGACCTCTGGTCGGACGCGACATCTGGTTAGACGTTATATCCACGCTGGTCCAAATTCTTTGCATCGGTTTCGTCTCTCAAGCTCCGTCCTAGCTGGTCGCATGTCCCTTGCAATATCGTCAACCCAATCATGCCCCACTGGACGACCAACTCTCTCAAATTCCATCAACCCACCCACAATCGGATCGCAATTCGCCACCCACAGCTCTTCCCCATCCGGACCCATGGCAATGCCTCCCACTGATCCAAAGAAATCCAGATCCTCTCGCTCCCAAGTCACCGCATCCACAATGCCCACAATGTCCTGCGCCTCCGCGATCGCCAGCAGCCTACGGCCCGCGCCGACGGGCGAGAACGCGAGCGAGCGCGGACAGGACATAGTGTGCGGGACGACCGTCAGCGGCCGGTCCCAGCGGCGCGCATCCCAGAGCGCGACGCGCAAATCCTGGCCGCCCGTCGCGACCGTGACGCCGTCGTCGGCCCAGGCAGCCGCGAAGACGTGGTCGCGGTGCACGTCGCACAGGTCGACGAGCACCTTGCCGCTCTCGGCGTCCGTGATCCAGGGGGTCAGGCCGTCGCCGACGACAACGCGGAGACGGGCGTCGGGCGAGATGGCGGAGGCGTTGATGGGGGCGGGGAAGGCGAAGGTGGCGGTGAATTGGTTCGTCGCTGTGTCGAGGATTCGGAGGTGACGGTCGTTGGAAGAGAATGCGGCGAGAGGGCTGGATGAGGGCTGGGACCGGGATGCGAATGCTTGGACGTGGTTCGTGATGTTGCTGTCTGCGTTCGTGACGAAGCCTTCGGTGGGTAAGGTGCCCTCGGCCGCTGCCAGGGGGAGGTAAGCATATTCACCAGTGAAGCCCCCTGCTAGGAGAACAGATGGAGTTGCAGCCAGACTTGTGACGGAAAAGGGTGTCGCTCGAGAAGAAATGGTAGAAGGATCATATAAGTTCATCACGCATTTCGTTTCCGTGTTCGTGGAGTTGGTGTGCATCACTTTACTGCCTGCAGCATAGAAGATGTCGTTCCGACATGGAGCGGATATCAGGTGACGAAGCTGGAAATGTGCAAGACGGGCGCGTTGGTCGGCTCGCATGCAACGAAAACGGAAAGTATGCGTTCCATTGCTCGAGTCTGAAGAGTGCTGGGTAAATTAGTCATGCAGAAAAAAAAATAAAAATAAAACACGGGGCACCGTACTGCTGATGGGAATTCTTCGAAATTCGTAAGTCGCACTCTTCTGGCTTTCTCTCGCGTCGTCTCAAGCTTCGCCCAGTCGATGCCCTGGATATCGTAATTGTCCCCCTGAACTTCATGTCTGAAGACTCGTTTTGGCCGAGCCCAGTCTCTGAACTCAAGTGCGGCCGGGCCTACGCAGTCACTCCGGGGATGCCTTCCCCCCTGCAGCCTCCAATCCAACAGCCAATTGCTAACATCATTAATGTTTACGGAATCACTAACCCATGGCTGAGCGATGGCAAGTAAGTTATCCAGATCCATGTTGTTTTGTAATTGAAAAGTAGTGGTTTCATGCGGGAGTCGTGTTTCCCATTGATTGGGTTCGAGAAGACTGGGTAAATTGGTAGGGAGATTTGGCGAATACGAAATTTGATCATTCATGTCCGGCCACAGGGCGCCCGGTGGTTCGCTGTGCGGAAAATTGTTTTCTGCGTCTCCTATCTGCTGCGGCCCAGGTGTAGAGCCATTCGCAGTTTCGGTGAATGACAGCATTGGTCTTTCCAAAGCAAAAGCATGCCTGCTGCTTGTAGCGTCTTGGAACGTAGCAAGACCAATCTGAGCGTGACCCTCATCAACCATTGGATTGTAGTTTTCAGAGAGTTCCTCATAGTAAATAAGTTGGTCAGAAGAAGCGATCCCTGCATCGAAATAGAATATGTCTCCTAGCCGGGACATAATGGCAAGTGACTCCCTATTTTAGTAGAGCTGAGGACGTCTGAAACGGACTTTTTGACCGTGCCGGATATCCCGAATGATTTTGGGTGATTTTGCTGCGTGCCTGTGTTCAGTCATGTCGTGCTTCATTAAGTCCGGATGAACATCTGAAAGTCCGAGCGATTAGCCGAGAAAATGTCATGGCGACGACGGCACGATCTTAATATCTACGAGATCCGGAACTGTGTAATGGCCTGGACGATCCGGTCCGAGAGAAGTCGAGCAGAAGTGACTATGGTGCCACTCTTTCCACGAAACAAGCGCCCAGTTAGCCGGGGGAAGGGGCTCTTGGGATGTCACAATTAGCTGCCGAAAACTAGCACAATTCGGCAACGGGGCGAGCCACAAAAAGAAGTATTGTGGGGGTTGCTATGACAAAACGAGATGCAAGAGGCAAAGCAGGAATGGCGACGCATCGGCGTCCGACCAATGACATATGCACGTCAGGATCGTCCGTCGTCGAAGGGACGAAAAAAGAGGTGCCAGAGCCAAGTCGTCAGGCCGCCAACATGTCGGAAGTTTTAAAACAATCTTATTTTTGAACCGCCGCGAGTCGCGAACGATCTTTGCCGGGGATTTAAATAAACGAGACAGAAGCCCCCCCCAACCGATGCAATGCTGGGAGTTTTTGAGCGGAAAGACAGGTCACCTTTCTTTCTGACGAACCACGCTAGCTCGCCAGCTTGAGAGACGCCAAAGGTCGTCAGGCAAGGCCGCCAGACACTTCCCTTCCGGATGCACGCCCGAGCGCGACTGGCGCAAAGGCCGGGGGGAGGGGGTGTGGGACCCCCGCCCAGGATCGTCTCGTGGCAGCACGTTTGGACGTTGGAGAAATCGAAGATGGGCGGCACAGAGCTGCGCAATCATCCCGATTGGGCGAAGGGTGCCCATGTTTCCCACCCCCCCCCTCCTTCTTCACCGGCGGGGTGAATTCAAATCGTTCGAGAGGCTTGTGGGCAAAACGAGCGAAGGGCTGGGGAGAAGAGTAAAGAAAGAGTGGGTGCGTGTGTGAGAGGAGCCGGCGTGATGCGCCAGGGTCTGGAGCAGCCGGATGACATGACATTTAGCCCCGTCTTGGGAATGGGGTTGGTGAAGCGAAGAGGGTTCGCTGGCGGAGGGTGCAGGCAGGGCGGTGGATCGTTGATCTTAGGAGTTCGCGCGTGAAGCCGGCGGTCTTTGGCACCCATGTAACGCTGCCCCGAACAGGAACTAATGCAATGGGCCAAGCCAATGCGCTCACCAAACAGGAATGAGGTGACTTTGGGGAGCGCGTCGGGATCACCTCGTGGATCTCTGCTGCTTAGCGGGTTGCGTCCTAAACGGAAAGCGGGCATAAGCTTAAAAACACCATGGCAAACCTCGAGGCCTTTACGGCGCTGGGTGGCTGGACGGGCGACGCAAACTTGCTTGCTCTTCGCAAGGATGCCTGCAGTTGTCGCTGGCCAGCAATCCGCACATGACACCTCGGACCTGGGCCCAGCGCGTCGATTTGACAGCCGCTCTCGATAAAGTGCACCAAGCGTCAGCATGAGGATTGAATAGGATTGATGTTACGGGATGTGAGGTTGCGACCACTTAGTCAGCAAAGCGACAGCGGTGCCGAACTATCTGCTCTCATCTGTCGTCGTGCGTGACTGAAAAGGTTCACACTTGCAGAGCTCCTCTGCGAACAGGCCGAAGCTTCAACGCTCACAGCACTCTAGCATTTCTAGACCCGGTTTTCCATCTTATTACGCAGCCAAGCCACCGACCAGACGTAGCCAGCTGAAAAGAAGTACACAAAGTGCATGCAACTAGAGAAACAGAGAAGGAGTACAAGCAAGGATGGCCCTGAGGCCGGGCTCGACGAAAGAGCGCATTACCCAGAACGTAACTGACAGGCCCAACACCTTGAACAAAATGCAACAACGCTTGCCATTCACCGACAACGAATACCCAGTGTTACAAACATCCCGCGTTGCCTCCCTGTCAACGGCTGCCCGCATGCCATATCGTGCTCAGTGGTCGTAATATGATTCAAACCCGCTCGGCTGTGTGTGCAACTGCGAGGGCGCAGTACCCACCGCGGTGGATTGCTGTGACCAGCCGGCATTCGGTCCTTTGAGGCGTCGCTCTGCATTGCCGATTCCCGTTAGCCACTGGTGCATTTGGAGGATGAGGAGCGGCGCATCGGCATGTCCGGAAGGGGAGACACTTACCTTGTTCAAAGTCGCCCCAGCGCTTCATGGTAATCTTACTGCTGTCAAACTCGCCCTCGTATTCGATGCCTGCCTTCTTCGTCTTCTCGCCTGCCGTCTTGCGCGTGTCACCCCAACTGAAATCGTCAAATTTCCAGTACGCGTACGTCGGCAGGACAAAGTTCCAGATTGGGAGCGAGAGGAGGTAGACCAACATCCATGCAACATACGAGAAGCGGTGAGCCGTAAGG
Source organism: Bathelium albidoporum (assembly GCA_021031095.1). Lineage (NCBI taxonomy): Eukaryota > Fungi > Ascomycota > Dothideomycetes > Trypetheliales > Trypetheliaceae > Bathelium > Bathelium albidoporum. The sequence continues at coordinate 29,831 of JAGFVP010000287.1, read as the reverse complement.
ACGATAAGGACAGCTGGCAGCCCAAGGATGAGAACAAGGAGCACGAGTGGGATGGTTGGGGCCGCAGTGTGGGTGATAGCTGCTTTGATAGCGAGGGCGATGACATAGATGGTGAAAGAGATGGCAGCAGGTAAGACCAGTGTGCCGACCAGTTCAATGAAGACCACAAACTGCATACTGAAGCAAAAGGTGCCGCAAAGGTCTCGTACAAGGACCAGTTCCATGAGGTTGTGCACGGTACTGTTGATCCATCTTCGTCGCTGCGACAGCAAAACTTTGAATTCATCCGGAACGACGGTTTTGCAGACTGCTTGTGGGACGAAGACCTGTTTTCGTTTTGGGAAGGTCTTGAGCATCAGCGTTGACAAATATCGATCCTCTCCCAGCAAGAGCAAATTTTTCTTGTGCAAGGTATCAACAACATTTTCCGAATAATGTTCAACGATATCGGGATTGGCAAGAATGGGCACCCAATAATTCTGTCCGCCCTTGGGAGCCTTGATGCGGTACATGCAGAAGCAGCCTGGCAAACAGGTAACACCACCGAATACTGACTCGAAGGACTTCGAGAGATGGTGAGAGATGAAGTATTCAAAGACCTGAATCATCGACACCCAGCTTTGTCTCTTGTTTGCAATCTTGGTCTCGCCGCACAACCCCATGATTTCAGGATCCTTGACCATGGCGGACACCATGTGGGTAAGACTATCCGGGAACACCTTGGTATCAGCGTCAACCATGAGCACAATTTCATAAAAGTCGGGTGAGATTCCCGTGATTTTCCAGATGGCATTAAACATTTCGTACTCAAGTTCCGTCATCCGTTCATCAAACATGACCTTTTGCAGGAACGACATCAGGATAACCTGTCCATCACGCTTTCCACGATTGCCAGGCTTGGATTTGGTGGCTTCATCAGGAGTTCCGCACTTCACGACAACCATCATGGGCACGCGTTGCTGCTTCTCGGTAGGAATTGCAGAGTCCTCGCCGTAATCGTAGAAGCCAGAGTAGATCTTGGCCATGTTGTGACGTTTCGAGCCAGTTGCAACTGCGACGTATGAAAAGGCTTGCACCTCATCCGGAAGGATGGCATGGTCCTTCATCATGCTCAGCGTCACTTCGGGTGTAGAAAGGTCCTCGCCTTTTCCTTTAATCAAACCGTCGCAGATAACTAGGATGAGCTTGTGGCTGTTTGGGTAATCGGTGGTTGCAATGGAATCCAGCGTCGTACGTAAACCATCTGCTCCTTCCGAATAGGCAGTGACCAGACAGATCGCGTGGGCAAGAGGGTATCCGAATGGCTGCCACTCTGGCGGTGGTTGAGGAACGACAGCCTCATGGACGAAACCGGCGGGACCTGGGCCATCAGCATCTGCCACGACACTGTATCTTTGATCGGCCGTGGATGACATGAGAAGACTGCTCCGGCTTTCACCATGCGAATGTTTGGCCTGCGATCCAGTATAAGATGGCAAAGCGGTGTCGCTGCTGTTTACTTGCTTGTAGACAGGATTAGCCTGCAGCAGTCTGGAGCCGGAGCTCTGGCTGGCCATTGTGGTAGGTGCCGGCCTGTTCTTCGAGGACTTGTCAATTTCATAGGGACTAGTAAATCGAGAAGTAGTTGGAAGGAAGCTTGCGCGTTTGCTTGTCCTTTCCCCGGCCAAACTGCCCATGTGCTCACTTGCTTTTGGAGGCGGTCGGTAAATATCGTCGCTCCAGTCTTCGATTTGTTGCTTCCTTTTCTTCGAATCTGGTCCGAGCGATGTCTTCGTGGCACCGAAGCGTTTACAAAGGAACCACTGAAATACCAAGGCCAGGAAGAATTTAATGAGGACAATCGACAAGATGAAGATCAAAGATACGTAAAGGACAACCTTGGAGGCAATACATCCGACGGTCGCGGTATCGATGGAGCCAACCTTAATTATTTGCGAAAAGCAGGTACCTGTGTCCTTGGCTCCTTTTGCAATCCAGGCCTTGGTAACGTCAATGCCACGAATGCTTGTATCTTCGCGAATGGCGTCCCAGTCCGATGGATAGGTGACCTGAGTCTTGTTGAACCAGGCCAAAAGATCCAAATCAAGCACATCGCCCGAGTAAACAATCAAGTTCCTCGAGGTGTTCTTGACATCGTTCCAAGTAAAGTAGACATCGCCTGAGCTTTGCAGAGCGTAGAAGTCGTTCCTGGCACCAGATGACGTATGGCAGGAATAGCCAAAGTATTGCTCTGTAAAATTCGGTTTCGTAGAGCCATCTTGGTTGTAAGGATTGCAAGGAAAATACCAGGCCAGATCACCATTGCTGTTCGTTGGGACGTCTGACTTTGGTGCCAAATTAATCATCCCTTTACAAGCACCATTGACATTCTGGAAGAGGAAACTTCCATCTTGTCCACCGTGTGGCTGATCCATATCCCACAATACGTTGCCTCCGGCAGCAATACCATATGCTAGTGGATGTGATGAGCGTGTCAGATCATATGCCTCCCCGTGAAATATCATGTATCCATCTCCGACGTGGTTGACCCGTAACCTTGTTGGTCCGCCGTTTGGACATACTGCCTGGGTGAAGCCGAAGGTGAGAAAACCGACGAAGGCAGCAACCAAGAGGATGATGCTGATCAGCCCCATCTTTTCTCGCCACGCCCGCTGCTGGGCCTTAGCTGGCTTACCGAAGCAAGCTAGGATGGCGTCAGGACACCAAAACGTTATTAAGTGACAGTATGAACTCCAGAGGCTTGGCGGAGCGACCCCGCTATCTTTGGGACGACCTTTCCCAGCTGGCTGTTTCTTGAGGGTGCCCGTTCTCGTCAGCTTGCGTTGTACCCTCGCGCCGCCACCGCCAGGATCTTTGAGAGGGCCCTTTTCACTGATGCGTGGAGGAGAATGGGGATCGGGTCGATTAAGGCTCTTGAGATCGGTGCTCTCCGAACTGACAGTCTCTGCTTCTCCATGATCAAGTATCGGATCGTTGCCCGTGGTCGAAGGATACACGGTCATGTTCTGTGCATGTTTGCGATAGTGATATTGAGGATGATCGCTGTCAATACGTGTCCGCTCTGGTCGGATCAGACTGCGTTTGCGGTTCAGATCCGCATGTGCCTTGCTTCCCGACATCATGGGGTCGTGATCTGTGCCAGGCGTGCCGGGCGAAGGCAGAGGTCGAACATACGCGTCGGCGGATTGTTTTCGTGTTGGTGATAGTCTGGGTTTCTCAGCTCGTTCATAAGGTGAAGCTTCGAGGTCAGAGGGACGACGTCTTCTGGGCGAGTCTCGGTGCGTGGAACGCCGATGTTCCCGCTTAGGAGAGGCAGGCGGCGGTCTTTGTGGAGGAGGAGGCATGGCACTGGATTCCATTAGGGGGTTAGCCACATTCCATTGTCTTTGCTCGTTGTCGAGTTGTATGGGCAGCGATGACTTCTGCACTTACATTGATGCTGTGGATGCGATGCAAGCTTGTTCAGTAAGCGGAGAGATTCACGATGGCATGGCACGAGTTGGGACAGCTCAAGTGTAAGCCTCGGCTGTAGTCCCGGCGTGTAAACAGCGGGCTTGGGTCACGGAAAGGTAGAGTGCAAGGCGCAAGACACAACACACAACGAGCGAAGGATGCGCCTGCTATGAGGCTCAAACGAATGACTCCAAAGAAAGAATTACAAGGCACAGCGGAAGAAAGAACAGCGACGGGGCCAGGAGCGCGGCTCGTTGCTGCAGTGAGGAAGACCACACACGGGACGAGACCCTCCCCCTAAGGTGGCGAACACGCTTCTGCCGCCACCAAAATTAACCCGGCAACCCGATCTGGCCATCCGCTTTCCAGCTTAGTCGGACAATATATCTCTCCCTTTCCTTTTGCTCGTATGCTCTCAGGTGTTAAAACCCACAAGGCTTTTTCAGGGCTAATAGTACCTATGCTTTTGCCTGCCATCCATCGAGGGGTGCGAGTGCAAAGGGGATACGCATGAAGAACCAAACCCGCAAAGCTGGGGTTTCGATGGTCCAATTACCTACTTGAACGTGCTTGCACCACAGCCTGATAATGCCTGCTGGGGTTTCAGATGAGCAGACTGGGAGCGGCACCTATCCATTGCGACGTGCAAGCCAGCCTGCTCCACACAGTCCCATGTTTGCCAAAGAGAGGGGTCCCTGTCAGTGCAATGACATAATGACATCCTCCCCATATTACCTTACTGCTCTTGCTCAACGCTGGGTGCTTATGCGATGCATGGATGTTTTCCTTCTGCTGCTTATGGAGTGCCCAGACGATGGAAACGGCAGCGTACGTAAAGACGCGGCTGCCCTAGCGGTTCAGCTACTACCTGATCAGATAGTGTATTTGTCCAAACTGCGAGACTTTTAGTCACGCTTCAGCCCTTTTGACAGAAGGGGTGCACGTCAGAACAGCCATCCGCGACGTGACCTGCTGAATATTGGACGATTGCGGCAGGTGGCAGCAAGCCATGGCATTTTGGGGCCCAGGGTAGACGAGGCGAGTATAGTGCTGCAGGAGCCCATCCATGATCAGGGTCCGGCGATATTGCCGAATGCTGGAGCGAACGATGACGAGTCTGCATCCGTGCTGCCCACCTATTTTCCGCCCTGCCAGTCCACTCGGGCGAAATTGAAGGGCCAGCGAGTATTGGCCCATCGTCATTTGGCCAAAGCCCTTTGAGACACCGCCAAGCCCGAACAAGCGACACGGCTACGCATCCGAGAGGGCCCGGCCTTTGTAACGCCGCGCCTCGGGGGTCCATGGCACTTTCGACGTCCGCTTCGATGCTTCAAAGAAACGGGAACTTATACGGAGCAGACGAACCCCTCCTCTTGATGTCCTTGCAAGCGGCCGATTCGGAATTTCAGTCTCGCCCTGCCATATCCGCTCTTCTCCGCTGGACCCTGGTTGCGAGACCTAGAGCCGCTCCGGTCTTTTGAACAGCTGTGCTCAGCATTATACATTAACCTCTCAAAGGAGTTCATCGCCTCCTGGCTCTAAGGCACGACCGCTTCCGCCCCCACGTCGGTCTCCCGCATCCTTCTGCAGCCACCTGTGCCTCCTTACCCTCTCTGACGAGATTTCAAACCGATCTGTCGCTCCCGTGCAAATATCGATACTCTCTGGACCCATATGCGCTCCCTTACGCTGGACTTGATCGCTTAACATGAAGACATTGCTGTGATGTCGAGATCCAAATCTGACTTCGAGCCCTTCTTTCATTCTGTCAGTGTGACCCACTACAATCTCATCTGATTCGACTCCTTGAATGCCGTCCCCAATTTTTCTTTCCCGTCAGCGCTGACATGGTAGGCAGTACCCAGCAGTCAGCTTCCCCAACATTTCGATACCTTACATTTGGCACATTTGCCTACTTCGTCTCTTTCTATTAAGATAGTAGAGAAATACACGGTTTACACAGCGGTTTTATCTGGGTATATCGCAGCACAAGGAGATATCGAAAAAGACTGGAACAAAATTACATCTACAGTACTGCAGCTTAGGATGGCTTCGACAGAGAGATTGAACAGACAGAATCCTGTCCAGCTGGACAGACCCTTTGAAACTTCTCCAAAAGCAGGATTCCGGACCTCGACATCTCCATCCACCCCAACCGAAAACTCTCATCCTCTCCCCGAGATCCCTCGTCCCTCCACCACCTCGCCTATTAGCAATGCTCCACCACCTCCGCTCCACCAGCCCCCTCCACCTCCGCCACATCAGGAACTCAGTCGTCTTCAAGATGGTGGTACACCTGGGAAAGGTCAGAGGCGTGTGTCGGCCAGCTCCGTCAAATCATCGATCGTAGAACGATTAAAGCGAAAGAGTTTACCGCCAAATGGCATAAGCGCCCAAGATAGCCCCTCACGGCAGCAGCCCAATGCAGGCCGGAAGTTCAGCTTTGACCTGGATTCAAGGGCCGCATCAGCATCACCCAATTCCCAAACAAGTCACTCGAAGCAGGAAGATGCTACGGCGAAGCCAGAGAACCGTGCATCTCGTGTCACGCTGGCTTCAAATAGCTCGGAATCTCAAGGCTCTTCTTCAGGCGAACGCAGGTCAGCGTCACAGCAGTTTCTCGGCATACCTCGATCTACCCTTGCCCGTCCCGCATCCTCGTATACTCTGAATTCAGAAATGAGTTCACGAGGTCGAGCATCTCCACGATCAGGCGTAGAGCAAGGCTCGCCGAGGGCATACGCTCGGGGCGTCTCGGCATCACGACGCTCGCCTGAGAATCGGCCAACGTCTTATGTTCACATGCTTAACAATGTCCCATATTCTCAGCAAATTGCACCATCGCCCCAATTAGAAAATGCTCAGCTTCGTTCTTCTGTTGGCACAAGTGCCTCGCTCCTGAAAACAAGACAGACTTTAGAAATGTATCGGGCGAATGTAAAGAAGACGAATGATCCTGCAGTTCAATACGAATTTGCCATTTTCATGGTACATCTTGCCAATGACCCGTCAGCTTTAGGAATCGAGGAGAATACCCCACCTGCTGGCGGCGGAGCCAACGGTTCGACGAACAGCCGTGAATCTCGTTCTGAATTACTTAGGGAAGCTAAGCAGATTCTGGCACGATTATCTGATCGTAGTTATCCTTTCGCTCAGTATTACCTCGGCGATGGCTACGCATCTGGCTTGTTCAACAAAGGTAAAGAAGACTACGACCATGCGTTTCCTCTCTTCGTTGCTGCAAGCAAGCATGGCCATGCCGAAGCTGGGTATAGAGCAGCTCTGTGCTACGAGTTTGGCTGGGGTTGCAGAAAAGACTATGCGAAGGCAGCTCAGTTCCACCGACAAGCGGCATCCAAAAATCACCCTGGAGCTGCCACTCGCCTCGGTATATCTTGTCTCAGGGGTGAGATGGGCTTGGTGGGCAAGTATCGGGAGGGCGTCAAATGGCTCAAACGGGCGCAAGAGTCGGCTGATTTCCAATACAACACAGCACCATACGAGCTTGGTCTTCTTCATTTGACTGGGTTCGGCGACGACATTTTCAAAGACGAGGCATATGCTGCGCAGTTACTGACCCAGAGTGCGGACTTGGGTCATCCTGAGGCAAACATGATGATGGGTGAGATTTACGAGCATGGCAGATTTGGCTGCCCCAAAGACCCAGCTCTCAGTGTTCACTTCTACAACGGCGCCGCTCAGGCAGGACATCCTCAGGCGATGATGGCCCTTTGTGCGTGGTATATGGTTGGTGCAGAGCCCGTGCTGGACAAAGACGAAAATGAAGCATACGAATGGGCCAAAAAAGCTGCAGAAACTGGTAAGTATCCTTGAAACGAGATTATCTCTTTTTTTTGTTGGGTACAAGAAGGACGTTGCTGACGATCCCAAGGGTTTCCAAAAGCAGAGTATGCGGTCGGATATTTTACAGAAATGGGCATTGGCTGTCGGCGAGATCCACTAGAAGCGAACGTCTGGTATGTTCGCGCTGCTGATAACGGCGATGAGCGAGCACGACAACGGCTTGCCATTATTCGCGCAGCGGCTTCGGGGGAGCCAGAACGACCAATGAGTGTTGGCCAACCAAAAAGCAAAGATTTAGCTGCGAGCAATAAGCTGAAAGCGAAACAAAGTACCCTAAAGCTAGGAGCGGATTCTTCACCACAGGAGCAAGATCAGGGCAAGGAAAAGGATAAAGAATGCATCATCATGTAGGCGCTTTGATAGTCACGGCTTCGGGAGAAACTGGTTAATATGCTTGAGCGGGAGGAGGCGTTCTGAGTGTTCAAGAGGTTGCTATTCAGCATAAGGGAGGTTTTTTGCATGGCATTGGTCGTTGATCTTCAGCATGCTTGGGCGAGATGCTGATGGCTAATCTATTGTAATGTTTGTGATACTGTTCGAGTTGTCAGCAGATAGGATCGAGGAAGAAGACTAATTCAAATCTATGACTCGATGAAGTCAAGAACCACGGATTCTTCTTTCAAAAAGCCATGGACCTCTCATGGTTTGTAAAGGATGACAGACATTGGCTGAATTTAGAATGTAAGAAAGTATTGGCCCAGGTACCATGTAAAGACTGAGTGGAGCTTGCCTCAAAGTTGCTCTGTCAATCAAAGCTTATCCGGGCCAAGATTAGCGTGCGTCAAAAGCAACGCCAAACCTGAACCACGACCTGACTCATGGCACTTCTGCTCTTGCCTTAACTCACTTGACATCGTTGCTCGTTTCTACATCGATGGGAGCCATCATGAAGACGCCAGATCTCCACCAGAACCAAGACATACGTCCACGCCGGCGGACACTAGTGTTTCCGAAGTGGCTCCTCATTGGCGCCGCAAGCGTACTCCTGTGGGAGCTGACGTTGTTCATCACCGGTACTGAGCTGAGCGAGCGTCTGTTTCAGAACCCGCTCTCTCGGTGGTATGCCCAGATCGAACTTGCGAAGTCTTCAATTGATTTTGAATGGTCCAATGTAGGTTGACTATCTATCAAGTCAATCCATAAGTCTGGCGATGCAAAGCATCGCCAATGTCTGCCTTGAAATTGTCCCATTTCCATCAGAGACTCTCCAATGATAGCAATTCAGATAACAAGCAATAGCTTCCTGTCCTCAGCGATCTTCAGTATACTTCCTGCTTCGAAGATCTGCAGTGTGCGCGGCTCAGGTTACCACTCGACTGGTGGAATGGAACGACGTCTGAGAGCATTAGCCTGGCGATTGTGAAGCTGCCAGCCAAGGTTCCGGTCACGGATCGGCGGTAAGATAGCCTTTTATAAAGACTACGACGGGATACTCACGATGGTAAAGCTATGGCGGCCCGATGCTGGTCAACCCTGGGGGTCCTGGTGGCTCTGGAGTCCAAATGGTCATGGGCCGTGGTCATCAACTGCAAACCATTATCGACCATCCTGATGACCCTGATAAAACCGTAGACGACGACTCGGCCAAGTACTTCGATATTCTCAGCTTCGACCCCCGGGGGATAGGCGCCTCGGAACCTGCCATGCATTGCTTTCCCGACGAGTCAACGTCTCAGACGTGGGCTTTGCGCATGGGGGGAGAAGGAATCATCAACAGCTCTGATGCTGCTCTGGGCCGACTTTGGTCAATGACGCATGCAGAGGGTGCTTCGTGCGCTGCCAATCGCAAAGAGTACGACATCAAGATCTATGGGAGCACTGCGTCTGTTGTTAGAGACATGCTCGAGATTGTAGAGAGACATGGAAAGTGGCGGGACCTCGAAGTTCGCAAAGAATTGCACCGAACCTCCTGTCGGATTCCCGTGTCACAGAATCTTCCCAGCCATGTGCAAAATTTGCGGTACAAACCGAATGAGGAGAGAATCCTCTACTGGGGCTTCTCCTACGGTACATTCCTGGGGAGCACTTTTGCAGCCATGTTTCCCGACCGTATCGAGAAAATGATTTTAGACGGCGTTGTCGATGCTCCTGACTACCTGAAGACTCTTTGGACTGACAACCTGGTCAGCACAGAAAAAGCTGTGCAGTCTTTCTACGATCTTTGTGCAGCCGCCGGGCCTGACAAGTGCGATCTGGCAACACAAGACGACCAACCTGCAGACATCAAAGCCAAGTTGGACCGTATACTTGCAAAGCTTCGGCACAATCCACTGCAAGTGGTAGGAAAGCTTCCAGAAGTCATCGAGTACAGCGATGTGAAGAATCTCGTCTTTACTTCACTTTACGCGCCGGTGCAATTCTTCCCACCCCTGGCAACAATTCTTGCAGAAGTTGAGAGAGCCAACGGCACCGATTTCGCAACGATCCTGCGCCCGGCTCACAGTGTCAGATGTCCGTCCAGGTCAACAGACAAGGCGTTGGTTGACCCGTGGATTGGAAAAGATAGCGCTGCAACCTTTGCCATCGCATGCGGAGATGGTGACCCAGTGACCGATATGACGCTCGAGGACTTTGACGCCTACTGGCAACATCTACAGTTGTTGAGTCCCACGGTGGGGGCAATATGGTCAGGAATCAGGATGGAATGCTCGGCGTGGGGAATGCGGCCGTTGTATAGGTTCACGGGACCGTACAAGGCGAACACTTCGCATCCCATCTTGTGGATTGGGAATACTGCTGATCCTGTCACACCACTTCAATCGTGAGTTTGTTCCGACAAGAGGAAGCTGTTGTATGTTTACGTCAACCGCACAGGGCGATCAAAATGTCCAAGGGCTTCCCAGGGTCGGTAGTCCTTACACAAAATTCACCAGGCGTAAGTACCATGTTCAGACCGACGCGAATAGCGTCATTCGAACACAAGTGGACTGAGAAGTTATCTCAGCATTGCTCTGTATCGGCATTCTCGAATTGCACAACACATGCAATTCGTCAATATTTTCAGACCGGACGTCTCCCACCCTTGGACACCGTGTGTCAACCCGACGAGCTGGCCTTTGGTGAGGCTTCTCCCGTTTACATGATGGGTGGCGAGGTGCAGGCCAGGGCAGACGCTCACAAACAGATCAGAGAGACTTTTCACGAAGAAAAATTAGGGTTCATGAGGAATGTGCTTGGGGGTAGAGTCTCGAATGCGCTCCAGGTGTAGCCAACGCTAGCACTGCACTGCCTATCATGGATGACAACGGTCTGAGTAAGTCAGTCCATTCCTGAAACCGAAATGAGTCACAAAAGATGTGAAGTCTAACGGTGTTGACGTTTTCGCTGTTGCTGTGGCAGTGGATCAGCTCTGCTGAAGCTCGTTCCGTTTGCACCCCTACCTGCCCAAAGTTTGGTACCGATGCATTGACAAATGTTATGAGACGCAAAGTATTCTGATATCACACCACGTATGAAACCAGGGTTCTATCATTTCAATTAAGACGGGCTCATCTGTAAGCTGAAGCAGTTAGATCAGAGTGAATATCAAACCAGAATCGGCATGTAAACACAGACAGCCAAATTGAATGCAGGATCAATTTATTTCCTTTTCTTAAGTTGCGATCCCCCATTTTGCTCAGTTCTGTGTTCTCTACTGAATTTGTGCTCCACTTTATTTCGTTTGGCAGTCATTCACTAGCAGACGGCAAAGTACGCTTAGAAAGCAAGGCAACAGAGACGCGGTCACTCACAGCATTTTGTGTCCGCATGCTAATGGCTCATGCAAGAGTACCACTTTCGATCTCGTACCTTCTTCATTGATCATCTTCTCCGCCGTGCTACTGAGGGTCCTGGTTCTATCCGATCTCCGTTTGTAACGCAGGGGCGTTTTGACTCATTCACCACATCAGTGGCGTGCAAAAGATGAACTAATGTATACGAAATCCATGATGGTCTAATTGGAGAGCACTCAGCAATTACAAACAGCATCTGCAGCTTCGCGAACGGCTTGAGCTCCACTTGAACAGGCAAGTCCCTGCAAAGGGATGGTGACGGTATGCACAACTTGGGTAAGCAAAATGACTCAGTATATCCACTCCTGTCGAGAAGATCTGGGTTGAGTGGAGTTAGATCTCTGCATGATACAGTGACAGCACCGCTGCAAGCACATATTCGAACAAACGAGGTCGTTACAAACGGGCACGCTCAAAGTACATCTGCATGCTCTTGGTGGTGTAACAAAGACGCTTTATTGGAGACGTCCTGGAACGTGTTATACTGGAGGAGGTATGCTGGAATCGCCCATCAGTAAAGTTTATTTCCGGCTTAAAACACAGAGCCCTGGTTCACGGGAGTCTGATTACGCTGATTAGACCTAGCGAACAAGGCCTTCGTTCCCTGAACTCACTTCAGCTTTTTGGCAATGACGAGGTGATTTGCGTGTTTCCGTGCACCGCGGGGCTGTGCTGCATGCAAGCTTTTATCGGGGTTGTGACACGCACGTGATCATGGTTGGTATTGAGCATCCTGCGATATTGAGGTTGTGTATATCATACTGAGGATGCTGAGTCACCGTTTGCGTGATGTACCTGTCCTCTGCATATTACCGAGATCACTTGAGTGTGGATCAAAGGTGTCAAACAGACTCAAAGTGTTCTACAGCAGGCCCAACACTTTTTCTGACACACATTTGGCACTAGCTGTGCAGTGAATCTAGCGTGTTTAAATTGCCTCCAACACCCACAAAGCTTTTTACTTCTCCGCTATCGAGTAAGAGCACATTCATCTACAACTCTCCATTACCATCTAGCTCTTAACCATCATGGGGAACAGCAAACAGCGGGCTCAGAACAAGCAACAGGAAACCAGGCAACAGGAAGACAAGCAACAGGCAAACAAGATTGCTGACCCTGCTCTTCTTGATAAGATCGATAAGCTCTTCGCCTGCAATGTCGGAGACTACATCGACCTACCTCAGCTTGTGGTCATCGGTGACCAGAGTAGCGGCAAGAGCTCTGTCTTGGAAGGATTGACTGAACTTCCATTTCCTCGCGATAGTGGTCTCTGCACTCGGTTCGCCACTAAGATTACCTTCCGCAGAGCCAAAACAGAATCGATCACCATCTCAATCATTCCGTCTGCAGATGCCAGTGATGAACACGTGGCGAATGTGAAAGCATGGCGTATAGACGTCAAAAAACTCGACGCTGCTGCCTTTGCAGATATCATGAGAGAGGTAAGCCTCCGATTCAGTAATTTGAGCAGATAGAGTACTAATATTGTGGAGGTCCCCAACATAATGGGATTATCTGCGAATAAGAACGATGCCAAAGCCGCAACCTTTTCGAACGACGTCCTGCGCCTGGAGATCACGGGGGAAAAGGAAGAGCACCTGAGTGTCATCGACGTTCCTGGTATCTTCAAGAACACGACTCAGGGCTTGACAACCAAAAACGACATCTTGATGGTCCGCGATATGGTTCTGACCCAGATGAGGAATCCTAGGTCTGTCATGATCGCTGTCGTTCCGGCAAACGTGGACATCGCCACTCAGGAGATCCTGGAAATGGCCCGCGAAGTCGATCCAGAGGGTCAGCGTACTATTGGGGTCTTTACAAAGCCGGACCTTGTGGACAAAGGCGCGGAGGCTAGTGTCATCGATTTACTCCAAGGCAAGGGACCAAATGGTAGGCTGGGCTGGAGTATGGTGCGCAACCCAGGTCAGCAGCAACTTATTGATGGCACGACGGATCGCCAGTCTCTGGAGGATATTTTCTTTCGCTACGAAAAACCGTGGAACACCATTGATAAAGAGCGTGTTGGGGTACATGCGCTACGAACAAAACTGCAGAATACTCTGACAGCGCACATCCGCCGCGAATTTCCAAAGGTTAGTCAATGGTCAGCTATTGGCCTTGCTACATTTAATGTTTTCTGTCTTCTAACACAGCGTTTTGGCAGGTCAAAATGGAAATCAGCAAAAAGTTGTCGGCTTGCAAGCAGCAGCTCGCAGCACTCGGGGCTGACCGTGGCACACGGCAACAGCAAATGAACTTTCTTCTCGATATTGCCACAAACTTTCGTAGGCTCACGGCTGCAGCTTTGGCTGCTCAGTACGGCGGAGAAGAGTGCTTCGTGAGCAGTAATGCTCTTCGTCTGCCCACCTTGATAGCAAATCGCAACGATCTGTTCGCTCAGGACCTTGAGAACTTCGGCCATGAATTTATTTTCTCCTCCGACGATACATCTATGCCTCCCGCAAAGCCACGAAAACAGCAATTGGCAAAGTCCGGCTTGGAACTTTTTGACGATTTGGTCCAGGTGGACGGAGATCATCTTCATTTTCCACTAGCCCCAAATGGCACTGTCCACATTCGTAAATGCAAGAACCATGTCGAGCTCGATGGCGTCCTCCATGATCAGAAAGCTATCGACGCCCCGTCTAGCGAGAGTATCATCGCATGGCTTGAGGACACCTACGCTACGACTCGTGGCAATCATCTTGGGACATTCAATCCAGCTCTTCTTTCAATCACAATGCACAAGCAGTCTGCTAAGTGGGAAGATCTCACCTTGGGTTACACGAGTGATGTTGTAGCTTTGGTACACAATTATATCGTTCAGCTCCTAACTCATCTCTGCGCTGATGAAGATGTTCGAACTCGTCTTCTTGAAATCCTTCTCGACAATTTGGTCGACCGCTATCGCAAAGGTTTGAATCATGCTTTATTCCTTCTCAAAGTCGAGCGTGAAGCCACTCCGCAGACGGTCAATCACTATTTCAACGAAAACCTTGAAAAAAAGTAAGTTGATCAATATTTAGACTCTCTCTTCTGATCACACACTAATATCTCTCAAGCCGTTTGAAGCGTAGAGAGAGCGCCCTGAGTTCGAAAGTAATTGATGGCTGCCAACATGGCAAGGTTGTACGTTATGACGACCTCTTCAAGGCTGAACCACCTCGCAGCAACACGGAACACATCGTGCGTGAGATGCACGATATTCTGCGCTCTTACTACAAAGTTGCACGCAAGCGTTTTGCCGACAATGTCTGCATGCAAGCGGCTGAGTACTGCCTCATCAGCGGACCACAGTCGCCGCTACTTTTGCTAGACCCAAAATTCGTGACGAATTTGGCAGATGACCAGCTGGAGGACATTGCTGGAGAAGATATGGGTCTCAAGCACAGACGTAGGCAACTGAAGAAGGAGATCGACGATCTTGAGGCAGGGAGGAAATTATTGCTGTAATTTTGACAGCTTCTCGAGGCCCTGACGGTGCTGCGCGTCTGCGAACAATTTGGGGATGGGCTGTTCGCAGAGACTTAGGAGCCCGGACAGTGGAGCGTTGATCAGACCAAATTTAGCAGTTAGTGTGGATTTGTATTGAAAGAAGCAGAGAAAGTTGACTGTAAAAACTTAGAAGCGCTGAGAAGCCTGTATATTCAGCACGTGCTAAGCAGATTCCTAGCATGCTGTGCTTACTGTTTATCAAGCAATAAGGTAAGGGCTAGCGACAAACCACAGCAGCGACGAATCCATCCGTATCAGCCGTACCTTGAAGGAACATCCAAGCATTGACCCGCTGCAATCATCTCAAAGAGAAACTATCATTCTGAGTTGCATTGCAAATGAGATATGCAGGTATGCATACTTTCATCGCATGGGTGAGTCAAATTATCCACCGCTATGCTTTCTTCTTCACTTCACTTTAAAGATCGTGCGGTACCTTCCGGCCTCTGTTTGCAACGCCCTGGTCATCCTGCGCCTTCATGCATTAACATATGAGACAAGGTAGTAGAGTTTCACAAACACGCTGCTCTATTCAAAGTTCTATTGCTGGCCGCATGCATGTACCATGGATCTGTGTTCAATTCTTATGACACCTGCAGATAGGAGGCATTTTTAACTTCAATGGAGACAAACAGACGCTTCATGCAGTACCATAGCTTTGATGGACGAAAGTATTCGAGTAGGCCCTACAGCCGTTAGGGGAAGCTGATAGAACCCGTAGCTGTGGCTTGCCATGAGTGACTCAATATCACACTGCCAAGACCCCGTTGTGACAGCAGGAGCATGGCTTCTAGTACTTATCTGTTTCCAGGATCACTGACGTGTGTTGCATTTAAAGTTCGCTTCGCTTCCCGTAGGAGTCTTGACAATGCGCACAACGCATGGTGAGCTGCATCTGCTGTATACTAGGCGTTTCAAGATACGTCGTTTGTTCACCTGCTGATATTATCACAGCCTCTGAACCGCCGTGCGTGTGGTCAGGCGATGTTTCTATTCAGCTGCCACAGAACCTCCAGAACATGTATTTATAAAGGTTTTGCCCGCTTGCTGCTTTCTATTCCTTAGCTCATCTTAGTTAGAGTAATTTACCTGCTTTGAATGTGCTCCATCAAAGTCTTCCATCTCACTTTCCTTTGACACACGGTTTACGATCTTTCCTCACGGCTGACTCATAACCTGATCGTTACAATCACCCTTTCATGGCTTGCAGCAAACTCAAAGTCATAAAGACTTCTCCGCCGCCAGTTGAATCTTCGCCCCCATTTGAATCTCCACTGCCAGTTGAAGCTCCGCTGCCAGTCAAATCACAAGCGCCAGCTATATCTCCAATAGATATGGCAACTAACAAACAGTCTACCACGGCTTATACACGCATTGGAGACCCCGCTCTCCTGGACAAGATTGATAAACTCTTCGCCTGCAATGTTGGCGAGCATGTTAATCTCCCGCAACTTGTCGTTATTGGGGACCAAAGCAGTGGCAAGAGCTCGGTCCTGGAAGGCTTGACCAATCTGCCATTCCCAAGGAACACAGGTCTCTGTACTAGATTTGCGACTAAGATCACGTTTCGTCGGGACATTACCGATTCAGTAGCGGTATCCATCATCCCAGATCCAAATGCAAGCCAGAAGCATCGTGACGAAGTCAAAGCTTGGAAGATGGATCATCTGGCTGCTCTGGATGCTCATACATTTGCTGAAATCATGGACCAGGTAATGAACACTCATCGTTTTGGAAAGAGGGACTAATAACGCGAGAAAGGTACACGAGGCTATGGGACTTCCCGAGAGTACCCAAGCGATGATTAATGGAGAATCCCTTTTCTCACGCGACATCCTTACTTTGGAAATTCGAGGTCCCCGTGAAGATCATCTCAGCATCATCGATGTCCCTGGAATCTTCCGCAACACAGAAGATGGCAAAACAACGAAAGATGACATTGATCTTGTGCAGAATATGGTTTCGGGTTACATGGATAACCCTCGCTCGGTGATGCTTACCGTAGTGCCTGCGAACGTTGATATTGCGACTCAAGACATCGTTGAGATGGCGAAAGTGGTTGACCCGGATGGTCACCGTACTCTGGGCGTTTTTACGAAGCCGGACTTGGTTGATGTTGGCGGTGAAGGTGAAGTTGTAAAATTGGTCAAAGGTAGAGCCCAGAAGTCCAAGATCAGTTGGAATGTCGTCCGCAATTTGAACCAGAAACAGCTAGAGCAGAAGTCATCCGACCGACATTCATTAGAGAAGAAATTCTTCGAGAAGACTGCGCCATGGAATACGCTGGATAAAGACCGTGTCGGAGTGGATGCATTAAGGAAACGCCTTCAAGATACCCTCACCACACATATTCGTCGGGAGTTTCCAGTGGTAGGTTGCGTTTTGCTCTGGTAAAGCGATTGCGATACGCGAGAGTTCTAACCGTTGTATGTGTCTAGGTCAAAATGGAAATCGGCAAACAACTTTCCAGTTGTAAGCAGGCGCTCAAGTCATTGGGTGTAGATCGTGATACCCCAGAGTTGCAACGAAAATTCTTGATGGATCTGGCCGTCGAATTCCGGGATATCACCTCCTCGGCATTGAAAGTTGACTACAGTAGCAAACTTTTCAATGCCCATAGGACCCTAAAGCTACCAACTCGTATGCTGAGGCGCAACGATGAATTTTCGAAGGATTTCCATTCGATCGGCCACGAGTACCGCTTTGAGGGTACCGAGAAAAACACCAAGGCTAAAGAACATGGAAAAGACGGAGCACATGGAGACAATGAGGAGAAGGGCGATGGCGGCAAGCACGGTGGTGTGCCGGCTCGCAAGATTGCGGACAATCCGGAGCTGGAGGACGTTTTATCTGACCGCGAATTGATGGGAGAACCTTCGGCGACAAACGTTCTTGAATGGCTCAACGACATGTACCTCGATATGCGCGGTTTCGCTCTCGGAACATTTGAGCCAGTGTTGCTGACTTCTGCCATGCAACAACAGTCAGAACGCTGGGCTAGTATTGCCATGGGATATATCAGCGATGTCATTGCTCTTGTCGACGAATACATCGTTGAATTAATGAATAAAATCTGTGCCGACGATAAGGTTCGCAATGGGCTGCGCTCTCTTTTACTGGATCCGCTGCTCGAGCGGTACCGCAAAGCCGTGGATCATGTCAAGTGGTTTCTGCAAGTTGAGCAGGAAGGGCATCTCGTCACCCTTAACGATTATTTCAATGAAAATCTGCAGAAACAGTAAGTCGATCACATTCTTGAAAGAGTCTGCAAAGTTGTTTGCATCAATAGGCGAGTGTTAACAGATGACAGTCGTCGCGAACGTGTCCGTATCTCTCTCGAATCCAAAGTCGAAGAGGGTACAACATCAATCGAAATCGATAAGATTGTTCAAGATCACCCGATGAGCAACTCGGAAAGCATTGTCAGGGATATCCACGACATTCTGCACTCGTACTACCAGATCGCCTCGCAGCGCTTTGTTGATAATGTGGTCAAGTATGCTGCAGACTACCATCTTGTCGGAGGCCCCGAGACCCCGTTAATGCTCTTTTCGCCTTCCTTCGTCAGTGATTTGACAAACGAGCAACTTGAAGAAATTGCTGGCGAGGATCTCGAGCTTCGGCGTAAGCGTACCGCCCTCAAAAAAGAGATTGCGGATCTTGAGGCAGGGAGGAAAATCTTGCTGTAATTTAGACGGTTCCGTGACCGTACTCTGATTGAGCTGCGAAGCAACGGACCCGACGATCTTCGAGGATATGTTCAATCGGGGGGAAGCAACGTCTTCTTACAAGAACTCATGTAAGCGAATGACAGGCATAGATAGTGCATCACAGTCCTTACCTATCATAATGACAACAAAATGATGTATGCATAGATTGCTCTCTTGTATCAGAAAGAATCAAGTCCGGAGTTCCGTGCCCGTCTAGGAGCGGAAAAACGAACCACTCTAATCCGTAGAATAGAATACGCCAACGAAGTGCCGGTTAGCCTACACAAGATACTCTCAACTACATCTCAAATTGATTTAACGGTCAGATTTTTGAAAAGACTAACAGCCTGAGGTACCTGCCATAAGTCTGCCGAGCACATTGAGTGTACGACCATCCTATGTGGGTGTGCAGTGCATAAATCACCCTTTTTTGGTGTTATCCTTTTTTTACAATACCTCTAGTGAATGGTCCCGTGCAGACGCTTGGAACACTGACACTATATTGTTCTCGACTAATACTTAGTGGAAAAACTCAATCACACATGCTCACTAACTATTTTACATACACCTACAACTCATCATGCTCATCCAACACCTCCTCCAACTCAATCCTCAGCCCCTCCGGCGACTCATACAACTTTGGCTTCCCCTCGCCCTGATCCTTAAAATTCATCCCCCCAAACTCCACATTCTCCCCCTTCGCCCCCTCCTCCTCCCCACCCTTCTCCTCTACCGCCTGCACCAGCACCTCTGGCAACTCGCGCTTCTGCCCCTCGCCCATCCGCAGCGCATCGATCCAGTCCTCCATCGCCTCATACGTGAACGCGCCGCCCTCGTACCGCTTCCAGAACCGCTTCTTCGCATTCACCGCGATAAGCGCCGGGCTCGGCGTTTCCGCCGACGCGAGACCGAGCAGCTCTCGCAGCGGCGCGGCGGCGGGATTGCTGGCGGGGAGTGCGTAGAAGGGGAAGAGCTTGGCTTTGCGCTCGGCGTGCTTGTGCGAGACGGCGGCGAGGTTGCGGACCGCGTCGGACGCGGGTTCGGGGAGTTCGGTGGGGTCCTGGACAGTGCCGCCATTGGTAGTTCCAGGCTGGGCGGGGAGAAGAGCGAGAATGCAAAGGGAAGAGGTGGGTTGGAGACAGGCTCTGCCGAGCTCGTCGCCGTGGGTTAAGATGGGGAGGGTGGGGATGTCGGGGACTTCGATGGGTTTCTGGGCATCGGAGTCTACCACATTGGGGTTCGGGGATTCGGTGGGGTTGGGATCTTCTTCGAGTGTTTCTGAAGCAGTTGCTGTCTTGGCGTCTGATGCGTCTGCAGATCTGTGGGACGAAGATGCGGCCGAGAAAGAGGAGGAATCTTTCGAAGCCTTCTGGTCTGCTTTCTTGGAGTCTTTCCCGGGCTTTTTGTCTGCCTTGGATTTGGCAGGAGCTGGATCTGGATTTGGAGGGGTGATCTGGGAAAGGAACTCTACTATGGCATCTTTTTCCAATTCTCCCTTGTAGACGATTGGCTCTTTGTCACCGCCGGGTAAAAGGAGAAGAGTTGGAAATTCTTCGATACCAAATGCGTCCACAGAATTCTTCTCCTTATCTCTGATCTGAGCAACATTCACGCTTCCCAGAAAGTCAATGGCTACTGCTCTGAGCAGAGCGCTTGTGGTACCCTTTTCGGTGAACAGAATTGCGCGGGCGGTATCATTACCCTCCGCCAAAGCTTCATCCAGAGTTCGATCCGTGATGCGTGATACATGATTGTTGATTTTATCGACAACAGCCTCGACTATGGCCTTGGCGTTTCGGGCGCTCTGATAGTCTTCTACCGTGGGCTTTCCGGGTTTCTTAGAGGGCCTTATAATCTTGAGCGTGGGAAATCCCTGGACACCCATGCTCCCGCAGAATGGCTTGTTATCTTCATCGTCGCAATTTACAGCGGCGACTTTCGCGAGACCCTTGAGCTTTTTGGCGGCCTTCTCATACGCCGGCTTCAGATTTTGACAGTGGCCGCACCAAGGAGCATAAAACTCAACGATAGACGTATGATTAGACCTGGCTATAAGCTTGTCGTAGCTTTTGCCGTCAACTTGTAGAACTGGAGAATTCTTGGTATACAGCCCACTGGCTGAGACAGGAGCTAGAAGCAGTAGCCACGGTACGGCTAGAGCAACAGCGAAGGATGGAAACATGGGTGACTGAAGGCCGCTCGGGAAACTAAAATGACAGTAAAGGCGTGAAGGCGATAGGCCTATGAGAACATGTAGATGCTTTTGCGAAGCTTGAAGAGTTTACTAATATATCTCGAGCTGGAAAGGCAAGGTGGCATCAATAATGTGGGATAGACGCTCGAAGTCATAGAAGCGCCAGAAGCGCGCGCCAGCACAAACCCTGCCCCGCCATTAGCCGCTCCTCCGACGAGCTCTCAAAGAGCTGCCTGGGCCTTGGTGTTTCAGTGACATTTGCTCCAACTTCAAGCCGTGCATTCGAGATGGCGGCAAGCCTGCCAGAGAAGCTTCGGATCCCGTCAATCTCCCCTTTCGCTCACCGAGCTTCACAGCTGGAAAAGGCCAAGCCTATCATATCATATTGGTGTACGTCCGTTTGGCCAAAGGCTGGAAACAGCAGCGTTAACTCAGCCAAGGCAACTATTGGATCGTCCAACAAATTCTTTCCCAGAGCCTTCATACCCAAGACAATGAATGTCTGGTCTATACGACGGATCTTATGGATAGGCTGGAGAAGGTGAAGGCGGAAAATGCGACCAATGACGCTATTCAAGACGATGTTGTAGCGCAGGCATATGTCGAACAATTTGGACTCGAAACTTTCAATCGGGCCGATTCAGCTATTCGTGCGGATAAAGTCTCAGCGTGAGAATCAACCATCACGGCGATGCGTTACGGGTGATTGATTGCTGTGTAGGCAGACGGCAGCCACATTCAGAGCTGCAGCCACCTTTCTCGACCTTCTTCAAATATTCGGTGCCCTACTTCCTGAGATCGCGGCAAGATCAAAATACGCCAATTACCATGCATTGCGAATAGTCAAGGCAATCAAGGCTGGGGAAGATCCTAACCTTTCGAATCCTAAAAGTCCGCCTGCACCAACGGTTGAGGACGCAATGGATGTGGACGCCAATGATCCAGATGTGCAGATCATTAACGGAACTGCGCCCAACACTCAAACGATTCCTGATCCTGATGATGGCTCTGCGGGGCCCGTTCCGGCGACTCCCCGAGCAATGTCTCCCGCACCAGCAATCTCCCGTTCTACGGATATATCTCCTAATCCCGAGCAAGCAACTTCACATACAGTCGCAACGGACGAGCTTGTAGAAAGAGATCGAAGCAACTCCGTGGGTGGCGGCTACTTCCCTGCCGCACCTCCGACGTTTGCAACAGACGCGTTACCCAAGCCCGACCCACCTACAGCGCCCGAAATACCTTCTGCACCCTCAGACATACCTCGTACGTCTGTTGAAGTACCAGATGTAGATCCGTTAAACTTTTACAACTCCGTACCTGCACCGGCGCCGGCTCCCGCTCCTTTGTTCCATCCCTCGGCACCTGCGATACCATCACAACCTCCAGGAATGCACTCCATTCCCTCAGTACCGTCTGCTCCACCCGTTCAATCGGCGCCGCCACCACCACCTGCCTTTGCAACACCGACTCAGGTTTTAGCGCCTGCGGAAGGCTACAGGGTAGACGAGGAGTCGATTGCCAGCGCACAGAAGCACGCCAAATGGGCTATGTCGGCGCTCAATTTCGAGGATGTCGATACGGCTGTCAAGGAATTGAGGATCGCTCTCCGATCGCTGGGTGCAACCTGAAGCAACGCTCTGAGAATGCTGATTTCATAGGATCATCATAACCAGCGAATGGCTTGAATATGAATTGCAAGGTACGCTGGTCTTGACTGTCCCGAGTCCGGGGTTCTTTGATGGATGGCAGGTAGGCTGAACATCTGAATCTTACGAGGGGAGAAACAGTAGCAACTTTTTGGTGCTGCTCCAGTTGTTGATGTGGCTGTTCAATGAGCGAGATATAGATTTAAAGAGATATCCGTATAAAATCCGCGTGGAAGACAGCATCGAGATTGCAGGCAATTCCAGCGCTCGCTGGCCGTCGATACGTTGTTGTCTGCGCAGCGTACTTAGGGGCCTGCGATCACCGAGTTGGATGGAGATATGGCAGAGGAGACGGATGGACTTAAAATTTGCGTATATTACTGAGCGTTTCTTGTGAATCGAAAATTAGGCAGAAAGAATTGGCTAGATATCAAACCTGAACACGCAGCAATCGTATTCGAAATGAGTCAGACTACCCTACTAATACAGCAAATTCGAACACAGCGGGATTTCGTCACGCAAAGCGCAATGAAAATTTATCACCAGTTTGTATCCCTTTCCACATCATTCTCCTGCCTCCTCACCGCTCCATCCCGTTCACCCGTACCATAATCCTCTTGCCTCCTTTTACTCCGTCCCACGATATCATTCCACGTCGCCCCAAACCTCCTTCCCGTACTCGCCAACAACCCTTCTTCCTCTTGCTCCTCCAAATCCGCATCCACTTCGTGCAAGTTCACTTTAGGCGTGCGTACCAGGGTCGTCGCACTGACAATCAGATATATAGCGAGGAACGCAAATTGCGCCCAGAAATCTACCGCGCCGAAGAAGGGGAAGTTGACATTCACGCGATTGATGAAAGTGCTGACGACGGACGGTGTGCAGACAAGGCGCGCCGTCGGGTGCGTCGCGAGCTCGGAGCAAGGCCGCAACGCGTCCCGACGGTCTGCGCACGAGGGCTGGGTCGCGTCGTCGTTGACGGGCAGGGCGCAGTAGGTCTGGGGCCCAAAGGTGGCGTACTGGGGCGCGACGAGCATGGCAAGTGCGTAGTTGAGGGCGAGGACGATGAGGGTGAGCAGAACGGTGGCTGTGAGGAGGGCCTGGGGCGATGTGTGGTTCTTGCGGATCTGGAAGAGGGTGAGCCAGAGGAAGCGGATGCCGACGGTGGCGATGCCGACGATGGAGGCGGCGAAGAAGAAGAGGGTGAGCAGCAGGAAGAGGAGGTAGTCGATGGGGAAGACTTTGGCGGTCTGCACGAAGATCCAGTTCAGCGGCTGGAAGATATTGATGTGGCCGAGCACGTAGCCGCAGCCGGTCTTGCAGATCGAGTTTTTGGCCTTGTCGATGCCGGTGATGAGCATGGAGACGAAGATCAGGAGGCCGAAGAGCATGAGGAGGAGGCCGCCGAGGAGCTTGACTGGGCGGAAGATGGCACCGAGTTTGTTCCACGTTTTGACGAGCCATGATTGTCCCTCGCCAGTAGCTTCTGCTGCAAGTCTTTCTCTTCGGACCAGAGTACGCTCTTCTCGTATCAATGCTTCCAGCTCCCGGCGGTCTCGCGAATCAAGTCCACCTTGACGCCCTTCATTGCGCATTTCTAGCTGTCTCTGGCGTTCACGATTCTGTTGTAGTTGGGAGGCGGTGTTGGCGGCTAGGTCAGGAGCAGAAATCGATGGAGCAGATTTGATCGTGGCTACTGGAAGCAGAGCAAGCCCGGTTGCTGTGTAGAGGCAGTAGAGTATGGTACCAATTAGCGTCAAAAGGCCGATTGCAAAAGAGATAGCTCTTTCTCCACCTAAATCAAAGCGTTAGAAAGTGTTCGCATACAGTGACACACTTCCATGGCGAATCTTGGTAACTTACGATTTTCTGATAATAAGCGCTTGAAGTAGTCCAAGTCGAGTGGCTTTCCTTTCAGGCTTCTCGCCGCCGGTACGAAGAAGCCGATGAGGAAGAGAATGACGCAGATAAGGATAAAGACTATTGTATACTTGAGAGCACCCCATAGTCTGCTGACAATGGTCTGAGTGCCATCTTCTGTGGCCACCTCGTCGTACTCTTCGTAGAAGAAGTAGGTGAAGGGGACGACCAGCAGACAGAGGACAGCATCCAGGGAGTACAATGTGTAATACACGATTCGCAATGTGTAGAGTATGCTTTCAACTTTTTCTGGAGTTGCCCAGTCCTTTTTACGGCCTTGACTGGACAGACTTGTCGAGGAGACTAGAGCAATGTCGACCGGCATGAGTAGTATGGTAGCCAGCAGGGCTGTCATTGTGAAGATGCAAACGGTCGTAACTGAGGCCGCGCGATCTCGAGGTGTCTGATAGATGTAGATTGTCACCGCAGCAATGGCGATGCAGAGCACCAGAGCAACGGCGTATGCCACCCATATCAGGCTCGTCTGGATGAGCGCCATGTCTGGAGGATTGAAGGCAGCCTGGGCCTCAAATGAGAGCCTGGTGCTGAATTCTTGATGTGATGTGAATTGCGAGCCTAAGCTAGAGGCTTCGCTTACTCTCCATGTGGTTGACGCGAGGTGGCGAGTGGTCGGAGGGGAAGCTTCGACGTTGGTGGTTGCAAGCAAGTTAGCAAGGCATGACGCAGTGCTGCAGCGGCGGGACGATCCCGACGCGATTCATTTAAACCTTGGCGCGACTTTCTCGAGGGTCCGAGTCCTTGAGGCGTGAAATAACCCATTGAGCAGCAACGAAAGTCCTAGGATGCCATGCAATGCTATACTGAGCTGACCCCTCCGACCGCGGTCGAACACTCGGTCGTCCTCCCATTCATCTCGCCAAAAGCCACAAATCTCGTCGTCGCAAAGACCTCCCTCCTCCAAATCTTCGAGCTCACGGATGTCACCGAAATCCCATCCAGGCTGACTGATGCAGCTCAAGATGCAAATTCCATCGAAGGCATCCTTCCGACCCAGAGGTCCGAGTCCAGGACACAGTTGGTCCTCGTCAGCGAACATGCCATTTCAGGCGTGATAACGTCCCTGGCCCGAATAAACATCCAGAATAGCAAGTCTGGAGGGGATGCTCTGTTGGTATCTTTTCAAGATGCAAAGCTCAGTTTACTCGAGTGGGACTCAGAATATCACGGATTGTCGACAGTTTCGGTACATTACTACGAAGGCGAAGACCTGCAAGGCGCTCCGTTCACCCACAATCTGGGGCAGTTCCACAATTACCTACAGGCAGACCCAAGCAGTAGGTGTGCTGCGCTGAAATTTGGAGCTCGTCACTTGGCGATTCTGCCGTTTCGTCAACCTGGCGATGACCTTGTCGAGGACTTTGATTCTGACCTCGATGAGCCATTGGCAAAATCCAAGGCGGCTGCTACGGCGATAGATGGCAATCAGGGACCGGAGACCCCCTATGCTGCATCATTTGTCCTGCCTTTGACTGCCTTGGACCCTGCCCTCATTAATCCAATACACCTGGCTTTCTTGTACGAGTACCGAGAGCCTACTTTTGGAATCGTCTCAAGCTCCAAGGGACCGTCTTCCGCGCTTCTAGATGAGCGTAAAGATATCATAAACTACAATGTCTACACTCTCGATCTTGAGCAGCGCGCTTCAACCACCCTCCTTTCCGTCTCTGGCTTGCCTTCCGATATCTTCAAAGTTATCCCACTACCGCTTCCAGTAGGCGGTGCCTTACTCGTTGGTAGCAATGAGTTTGTTCATGTCGACCAGGCTGGCAATACTAGTGCCGTTGCTGTCAATGAGTTCGCCAGACAATCGTCCGTACTCTCCATGAGCGATCAGTCTGATCTGTCTCTAAAACTTGAAGGCTCTTCTATTGCGCAGATGTCAGGTGAGAATGGCGATACAGTCGTCGTCTTGCATACAGGCGAGCTCATCATTTTGAGCTTCAAGATTGATGGCAGATCTATCTCTGGCCTCTCCGTCCACAAGGTAGGAACTGATCAAGGCGGAACTTTATTAACCGCTCGTCCCTCATGTATATCTAATCTTGGTTACGGAAAGCTTTTCATTGGAAGTGAAGAAGGTGATTCGGTACTCCTTGGCTGGACTTCCAAAGCTCCTCAGCTAGCACGGAAACGGTCACATGCCCAGATGCTCGAGGAAGATGTTGACTTAGAATTCGACGAAGAGGACTTGGACGATCTCGACGATGATCTATATGGAGACAGCAACAATGTGACAAAACAGCAATCTTATACTTTAGCAGGTTCAGCATCACCAAATAACTACATCTTCAGAGTCAGTGATACCTTGACAAACTTGGGTCCAGCATCAGTCGTAGCAATCGGTGATGCACCAACACCGACGAATCATCAGAGATTCACAAGTATGGATCAAGCGAGATCAGACAAAGAACTTCTGGTGTCAACGGGCCGTGGTCGTGCCGGGGCAATCGCGGTCCTCAACCGTACCATTCACCCGGAATTGTTGCGAGATCATACAATTTCGGAAGCACAATCCTTGTGGTCTGTATATGCTCGAGCTTCCGCACCCAAGGGCATGCCGCAACCGGAGGACGGTCAAGTGAGCGCAGAAGCAGAGCTATCGTCTGATTCCGACTACACTCGTTTCATCATCGTCTCGAAGCGCGCACAAGACAACGTTGAAGAGTCCGCAGTCCTGAAAGTCACCGATACTAGCTTCGAAGAGATGACAGAGAGCGAACTGGAGGCAGACGCAGGCGCCACGGTTGATGTCGGGACTTTAGCCAAAGGCACAAGAATCGTGCAGGTTCTGAAGAGCGAAGTCCGAAGCTATAACCACGGTAAGCACCTGCCCTTCCTTAGACTTCTGCTGGAAATCCCCTCGTTCAAACCATACTTAGTACTTTGGATTGGACTGCTACGCTTAATCCTCTTCATTTGTTATACCGTTGCATGCCTTTCCTCATATCTTTGCCCATTCAAAGGCGGATCATCTATGTCACTCTTCGGCAGAACTTTTCGGCGAAAAGAATTGTTATGGTTTGGAGGTTTAAGATCCTGGCTTGATATCTGTCACGTATCTTCAAACTTTGTAGAACAATGCCAAAATTTAGCCTTTCAACTATCCAAACCTGAACTGGTTCTTTTCATGTCCTATAAAGTTTGTTGAGTAGATTATATTTTTGCGAGCGACTGCTAATTCATAATGATTCTATAGATTTAAACCTGGAGCAAATCCTTCCCATTGCAGACGAATCTTCAGATGCTGAGTTGAAGGTAGTCAGCGCAAGCTTCGCAGATCCGTATCTTCTAGTCAGACGGGACGATTCGAGCATCATGATACTCAAAGCGGACGGGAGGGGGGAAATCGAAGAAGTAGATAAAAGCGAGATTCTCAACACTACCCGTTGGATATCTGGCTGTCTTTACCGCACCCTAACTTCTGCCGAGACAATTCTAGTTTGCCTTCTTAGCATCCAAGGAGGTTTAAAGGCAAGTCAAGTTCGCAATGCCATCTTTTTGACGCAATTGACCATCTATACAGATATTTAATCTTCCCGATCTAACTACACCAACTCATTCGGTTGATAGCCTTAGCTATCTCTCGCCCATCCTTGTTCCCGGCGAAGTTCCCCGAAGAGCTGCTGCACGTGAAGAGCTTGCCGAGATCCTTGTTGCTGACCTAGGAGATTCCGCTTCAAAGTCTCCTCATCTCATTGTAAGTTTTCTCTGCGTCTTGCAATTAGCGTTTGACTAAATTGCGACAGGTGCGCACTGCTTGGGACGATGTAGTCATCTACAAGCCCTATCAATCCCATGATATTGAATCGGATCAGCCCTTCACAACAAACTTGCGATGGATCAAGTTAGATCACCCGCTCATCGCGAACTGGACTGAATCAGACGATGCGCTTTCGGAAGAAGGACCTAGGCTAAAGTTCCTGCCAGACCTTGGTAGCTACAGTGCTGTCTTTGTCAAAGGTGCAACATCAAACCTCATTCTCAAGGAAGCGTCAAGTGCTCCACGGGTACTAGAGTTACAACCTCCTGGCCTTCAAGATCTGGCCACCTTCCACACTGCTCGATGCGAAAGAGGGTATGTATTTATTGGGGAAGACGTAAGTGTTGGATAACCGATGTTTTCCCTATATTATTTACAGCTTTTTCTAGGGCAAGCTACACGAAGCTAGGCTTCCCCAGGGTGTGAACTATGGCCAAACAGGATGGGCGCTCCGTAGGTTCACTCTCGGCCAAGATGTGCTCGGACTGTGTTATCATGCAGGGCAGCGAGTCTACGCCGTTGGGACGAGCAGAACTGTCGACTTCCAGTTATCAGAGGCTGATGCATATAAGGACTATAGCAAAGAAGGTATAAGTCACATCAAATGGATTAAGAGAGACAGCATTGACTTGATGACTTGTAACAGATGGCGAGACGCGACCGCAAGTTGACCATAGCATATTGAAGTTATTTGATTCAACTACGTGGTCTGTTATCGATGAGTACGTTTCATTGAGAGCCATGTGTTGAAAGTGCACGCAATCACTTACACTTCTCCAGACATCTTTTGCTTCCCTATGAAACGATTACAAGCCTGCATTCAATGCCGGTAGAAACATCCGAGATGACGCACCAGCGAAAGGAGCTCATTGTTGTCGGGACCACGTTCGTGCGCGGTGAAGACCTTGCCACTCGCGGTCGGATATATATCTTCGATGTCCCAGAGGTCGTGCCTGAACCTGGACAGCCAGAGACCAACAAAAAGCTTAAGCTATTCGCACACGAAGAACTCCAAGGTGCTGTGACCGCCATATCACCCATTGGTTCCCAGGGCTGCTTTGTCGTAGCGCAAGGCCAGAAGATCATGGTAAGGGGCATTAAAGAGGATGGCTTGCTGATCCCCACTATTCTCCCTGTTGCCTTCTTGGATGTTCAGTGCTTTACAACTGTCTTAAAGAACTTGCCCGGCACCGGGTACTGTCTGATTGGAGATGCACTGAAAGGGGTGTGGTTTGCTGGTTATACAGTACGTCCAGCTTATTCACCTTGTGCAAAGCTCCAGTAAAGCTTACACGTCGCTACAGGAGGAACCCTACAAAATGCTGCTCTTCGGCAAAGGTCGTTCGCACATGGAGACCATTGCCGCCGAGTTTCTCCCAAACGATAAACAGCTCCACTTTGCCGTCGCTGACGCGGACTGCAACCTCCACATGCTGCAATTCGACCCCGACCGTAAGCATATCCTCTCCTATCTCTTCTTCCCTCATCCATCAGCTAATCTCTCGTTCCCTTTAAACAGACCCCAAATCCCTCTCCGGCCAACGCCTCCTCCACAAATCCACCTTCCACACCGGCCACTTCCCCAGCAGCATGACCCTCGTCTCCTCTTCCCCCTCCTCTCCCCTCTCTACCACAAACGGCACCAACGGCGCCCCGCACACCCCCAACGGCACCACCGCTCCCCTCCTACCGCCCCCCCGCTACTCCATCCTCCTCACCACCCAAACCGGCGCCCTCGCCCTCCTAACTTCCCTTTCCGAGCCGGCCTACCGGCGCCTCGGCGCACTGCAAGCCGCGCTCGCGCCCGTGCTCGAGCCCGTCGCGGGGCTGAACCCGCGCGCACACCGCCGCGTCGAAGGCGGCGCGGGTGGAGGCGAGGCTGGCGCGTCGCTTGGTGGTGGTGCGGGAGGCGCGGGCGGGAGCGGAAGGGGGATGGTGGATGGGAATTTGGTGACGAGGGTGTGGGCGTTGGGGAGTCAGCGGAGGATG
>JAGFVP010000286.1:0-37676 GCA_021031095.1 Bathelium albidoporum | reverse complement strand
GAAAGGAAGAGGGGGAAAAACGAGAAGGAGGAACGAGGAGGAAGCATGGCGCGATTAAGGTTAAGGAGAAGGTTGATCGACAAAACGAACGGGAGACGTACCCAGCGGTTAGGCGGCCTACGATCCTAGTCCCTGCTATCGTCGCATGGCAGACGGGTATCACGTCCTGCAACTCGGCCTCGAAGACGCTGTCGCACCGCGCATTAGCTCTTTGCCCTCTTTCTGTCTGGCTGTATACACATAGCCCCCTCCGACGTCGCTCTGACATCCGTCTCGAGCCGGGGACGTTGCCAAGGCGGGACGCGGTACCTGTAGAAGTTCTCGGAGGCGCCAACGGCGACGAGCGCGTACGAATTCGTTAAGGTGGAAAAGACGCCAACCCTAGAGGTTTCCCCCCATCATTGTTAGCATTCGCTTCTGTTGTGTGCCGTGTGATAGGCGTGCTTGCGCGCGCGCATAGGCAACCGCAATGATCCCATTGGGCGAGGCAGGCGGAGAATGGTCCATCACGTACTCGTTCGAAGATTCAAACCGTGCCCGGACCGCCATGAGCTTGTGTCGATCGCAATTACACTAGTTGTTCGCTGTGAATGTGCTGTGAACGTGTATACGATGGAAATGCGAAGAGTCGGTGGAGAGGATGGGACGAGATGTTGCTGGCTGGACGACTTTGGCGGGGAGAGCTTGGAGGGGCGATTTTGTACTGCTCGTGACAACGGTGCCGACTGCGGCTGAAGCTACTGCCACCAGCATACAGCGCGACAGTTTGGTTGAGTCATCCCACGCCATGCAATCATCATCCGGGTGCGCAGGTTGAACCATTGTGCATCATACCTGATCTACCAGGGCACCGAGGGTGGGATGCCTCAGGCGTCGGCTCGCAACTGATCTCACGCCGCAACTTCTGGACTCCTGCCGCTTTCGTCTAGGCCGAGTCAACCCTGCATTGACTCACTATCTCGGATCCTACTATCTGGGATCCCACGATCAACTCCTCGTCATCCTGCACTCCCATTCAGGCCACCAAGACTTTCATTTCACCGCGCATAGACTCCGATACTAGCATTCAAAACTCAACAAACGTAGTGCAACTACGAACAGACTATGACACACTATCTCTGCTTCTGCAGTCCATCGAACGCCCTCGAGTCATGGAGCAATCACATCGCATGCGTCCTCGCTTCCCGCAGATGTGATCACAGGTACAGAGACATATGCCCGAACAATGCGCCCAACTAGGAAAATTCGTGCAACCGGGTATCATGCGGAACCCGTTCCCCGTTTCCACCCAGTAGATACATGCAAGATCAGGACTGAAAGGGAATAGAACAACGGGAAAGGAAAGCAAAGGCAGATCGCAAGGAACAGGGGGATCAGGAGGAACAGACAACGCTATGCAATCCGTACAGAGAAACGAGTCTTGGCCTGGGAAAACAACCATAACTCGGGCAAGCATTTCAAATCAGATAGTACACGATGAGGAGACACACTAGTTCCTTCCCTCTTCCCTCTTCTCTCTTACTCTCCTCGTCTCCCCTCTCCTACCCCTGGCGCCGATCCTGACATGCTCCCTCCGCGACTTCCTACTGAGCTCCGCTGCCTTCTTCTTCTCCTTGCCGGCGGTGCTTCTCCCGCCGAGGCACCCTGGCCTTGGCCGTGACCATGGCTTTGTCCGCTTGTTCCACTATGCCAGTGATGATACTGGGCAAACGCCGGCGAGGGCTGGATCTGCTGGGGATGTTGCGGATGTTGGGGTGGTTGCTGGTGTTGCGGGTGCTGTTGATGCTGCGGGTGTTGCGGGTGTTGTTGCTGGTGGTGGTGGTGTTGTTGTTGTTGTTGATGCTGCGGGTGTTGCTGTTGGTGCTGTTGGTGCTGCTGATGTTGCTGGTGTTGTTGGTGCTGCTGGTGCGACTGATGCTGCTGCTGCTGATATTGCGGCTGCTGAGCCGGCGGGAGTGGTTGAGAAGGCGCTTGCGACTGCTGCGCTGGTGGCGCCGGGTGGTGAGTTTGCGGAGGAGGGTGTGAGGGAGGGTGTGGATTGGGGTTGTGGCGGGGATCGAGGTTGGCCGGAAGGATTGGCGTGCCACCAAACTGCTGTGTATATTGGGGAGGGATTGGGGGTTGAGGCTGCGGCGCAAGATGAGGGTAGGGTTGATAAGGGGCACCAGCTGGAGGTGGGTGGTGTTGGGCATAATTAGGAGGCGGGGGCGGCGGGGGCAATGATGGCGGTGGTGGAGGCTGGGATGAGTAGCCTGTATAAGCTGGCGCAGGCGGATGTGGTGGTAGAGTTTGCGTGTAGCCTTGCGGATATGGCTGCGTGGTCGCTGGTGGAAGATTTGGTGGAGGAGGTGGTGGACCCAATGGACCATGTCCCGAGTACCGGCGGGGAGGTGGTACATAGGAAGTCGAAGAGCCCGCCTGCGGCCAAGGGATATGGGGCGGCGGGGGCGGAGGAGCATATTGTGAAGCAAAGGGAGGAGGTGGAGGATTGGGAGGTAGAGGCTGGGTGCCGGCATAAGGATACGAGTGACTCGGTGCTCGAGGCTGATACCCAGCATCCTGAGAACGATTTGGCTCAGGTTGACTGGGATGGAGGATAGGTGGCATAGCCGCAGGAGGGCGTCTCTGATGCGACGAGTCTGCGCTCGAGCGCCGGTCCTTGGCATAGCCTGATCTCTCCGCCCCATGGTGAACTGGCCAGGGTCCAGGAACTGGAGACTGCTCAGCCGGACCTGGCGTCACAGGAGAAGCCAGAGCACTGGCACTTCCTGATGATGTTCTCGTCCTTCGATGGGCACTTGATACGTGCTGTATTGCCGGTGGTGGCATGGGTGCCCTTTCGGGGCTTCTTTCTCTGTAAGGGGTCTGATAGTATTCCCGTCTAGACTCGTTCGGGAACTGAGCTGCTGGTTGTAACATTGGCCGATCCGGCGGTCGGTTTTCTCGTAATGGTTCCTGAAGCATTTGGATCTGAGTTCGCTCTGAGCCTGTCGGTACGGCTGCGAGCTCATTCGGTCTCTGCCCTGGATGATGTGTAGTCGAGTGACGCCGTCCCCGCTCAAGGCCTGCCTGAGTACTGCCTCGCCGCTCGATAGGCATGCGAGGTGGACTGGGCGATTTTTGCCTTAGCGGCGGTATTTGACCCATTAGTGTGGTATCGTCTTCAGCAGACTTGGGAGGCCTTGCTGCAATGTGAGCATGCCGATCTTCCACCTGCTCTTGATTGAGCAGCTCAGAAATTTTGGCGGGCGACCTTGTCGTTGCCTCCTTCTTTGCAGACCGAACGCCATTCGTTTGGCTGGGTCTTGGCTTCTTATGGCTCTCGAGCCTCCATTTCACGTACACGCTTCCAGGCTTTTCCTGCGTCGAGGATTGCGGTGCTAGATTGGGTGGCCTTGAAGGTGTGATGATTTCCTGAGGCATAAGTGGTGTTGGTGGTTGAGGTGGTAATATCGGTTTCTTTGGTGGTTTCGTTGCCAGAGGCGCTGATTCTGCGGCCGAAGCCAGAGCTTGCAATGCAGTAGCGGCAGAGTTCTCGATATGCTTTGGCGGTTCGGCGTGCCCTTCTTCGATTGCTTGGCTGGCACGTGCTAGATTAGACACGTTCAATGTTGCCAATGCCACGTCCCGGTCTGGACCATCATACGTAGCAAATTTGCCCGGTGGTTTTGCTGTGTATTTCTCATCAGATTGAGACAGGTCCTTTGTGAACTGTAATCTCTCCTCTCGCTCATCCCAGAGTCGCTCGGTTTCCATGAAATAGCGGCTCCGCGAGGCATATCTTGGATCCGATATAGACTCCAGATTGCCATTTGGGTAGCGATGCTTCGTCAAGGGAATAATTCCGCCGTCCTGGATATATATCAGTAAAGCCACGAGATGCTTTCCATTAATCGGACTAACTTCATCATCAGTAGCATCTTCATCCTGCTGCTTTTCGTCCTTTCTAACAGCCACCAAATATGCGTGCATGAGATGGTCGACCATATCATCTTTGATCCTTTCGACACGCTCCTGTGAGGACAATTAGTGTGCACACAGGACGCCTGAAAACTATGTCGATCCTTACCACATATTGAGTTCGTGCAAGGTCAGTTTCTCTTTCATACGTGCCAACGGCGTGATCAACGATGATTTTCTCCTCCATGTCAATATCGTGGAGGCGGCTTTGTAGCCTTCTGTTCAATTGGGAGTCGACAATCTCATATCGTTCACTGGTCTTGTGATACTCAGGGTCAGTGTCAATCTTCTCTTCGGTCCGATTGGCAATTTCTTGGAGAATGGGTTTTAAGTGTTTGACAACAGCTCGATAACTCATGCGGAGCTGAAGTTGTCGTCGCATATCTGCTTCGATACTGTCATTAGGATTCGGGGCTCGTCGTCTTCCTGGTAAGCGTTTCTTGACAACCTTGTCAGAAGGTTCCACGGAAGGTTTTGGCTCCTTCGCCACCTTGATACGCCCCCAGCGACCACGTCCTCTAGGCTTAGGTCCAGCGGTCGCCGACGCGGGACTTCCAGGTACAGGAGTAACATCGTTGGTACACGTGACCTGTTCAACTGGCGATGGCTGCTTCACAGGACTCTCATCACCGGCGACAGCAGCTTTGCTCTCCTGAAAAGAGTCTTTACGCTCTTCTGCTTCTTCATGCGCATCACCATTCACGGGTTGCGCCTGGACAGGAGCAAATTCCTCCGGTTGAGATTCGCTCTTGGCATCCTGACTGGTGCGCGACGAAGCCGGCCGATCAGACTCGGAGGCTTGCTCATCGTGGTCAGTATCCTTCTCCTCGTAGAGCCCGGGCGACTTGCGTTTGGCCGCGCGCGCCCGGGTTGGCGGTGATGAGGAGGCGACGACATTGTCCGCGGGCGCATTGGATCGGTTGCGTTTAGCGGGCCGCTCCTCGGCGCCACCAATCAGCGCGCCCGGCGACGACGCTCGCCGCTTCCGGCCAGCAGCAGTGGGGGCAGTGGTCGTTGCGGCGGATTTGGAGCTGCCCGCGCTGGAGGCGTTGCGCGAGTGCGAGGGCGCGGTGGAAGCGGTGCGCGAGGCTGCGCGCGTCCTCATGTGCATGGGCGTCGAGGGCTGCAGTCGTGTCGATCGCCGCGCCGTTTCCGGTGTAGCGGCTGGCCATGCATGGGTTAATAAACAAGCTGAAGAAAAGAAGAAGTGGTTGGAAAAGAAGGGTGGGGGAAAAAAAAAAAAAAAGGCTTACAGTTGAGGCCTTCCTGAGAACTCGCCTGTTCAGGAAGGCTCGGTCGTGCCTTGGATTTCCTCATAGTAGACGGCCTGGATGGAGCGCTGGATTAGTCAAAAATTGTCTAATGTGGCCGCGGAAAGCACAGGATGCACGCAGCGCGGAATGATGGCAACTTACAGCAATGGAACAATTAGAACATGGCATTAATCGAGTAGTAAATGTGAACAAGCAAGCATTCAGTGGGTTGATTAGTATCAAGTTCCGAGAAGCCGTGTCCGGCAGGTTCTCAGTTTTTTCGCGGTGGCTTGGTCTGGCTCCTGTCAGCGTTGCCCATCAGCAGCAAAGTTGTCCAAAACCTGGCCAACAGGCACGGGAGTTTCTGGCAAAAAAGTAGGGTGGACAATGTCGCATGCGCCCAGGGACAGATTGATGACTTACAGATGAGACGAGGACGGGCGAAAAAGGGATTGATTCTGGTATGTTTGAGGGCAGACAAGGATCGTGGCGGAAATGGTCCTGTGGGAGATGGGAGAGGTGGGAGAGCAACAGCGCAGTCGACCGGATCTTGGCTCCGCTCGTCACCCAATGCGAGGCCAAACAAAGAGGCCGACGGCATCCGCGACTGGCAAGCAGCAGGCCGTCTTCTAGGACGGTGGTCGATGGGAATCGAAGAAAGGATAAACGCAAGCAAAGGACTTGGGTGTAGCTAGCCAACCCGGGCTGGAGCCAATCGACGCTTGCGCAACGAAGCCCGATCGAGTCAAGATCCGCCTCGTCCATTGTCCACAGTCAGCACGACAACAATAGAAAGTCAATGGCTTCGAGACGTGTATTGGCTGCCTCTCATTCTGTGCACACGCCTCTCTCTACACGAAGCCGCGCTCTCACAACCGTATAGACACCGGCTCAGGTGTGTCCATCGCTCGACCCGTCAGACTGTCACACGACATCTTCACCACGTCTGGGATGGTGCGGCGCCGTGATTCGCCTGCCAGGCACGGCTCTACGCCTCTTCCAGATTGTTCCCATCTTACCCTATTCAGTTCAACCGGGTTCGTGTGCTTGCATCATACTTTCTGCATCGACTTCAATACAATTTTTTCGTTGTATTTTCAAAAGCATCTAGTCAGCTAGCGTTTCGCTACTGCTCAATTATTTGCTGTGCTGCGTGCTGCGAGCCAGCGCCATTGGGTCCTTGACTAGACCAGGCCAAATTCCCCGAATTTACATCATTAAGGCATGAAAAATTACTTTCTGAGGGGGCCAACCCCTCAACTTTTCCGTGCTTTTCCGTGCCTTTTCCAAGCATGTTTCCATCGCCGCCCGTCCCCCTTTTTGGTTTGGACCAGAAAATGATCGGCACATTCACTCCTCCACCAAAATGCCCTCTTCCCTCTCTTCTCTTAGTAAGCTTTCCGCCTTGCCCATGGTCCGCTCAGATCGCATGCTCACCGCCCGGCTCCGAGCCGTTGACATGCTCGATGCTCGCCCCCTCGGTTCTGATCCCGCAAATGCGCCTTCTGCCAGCACGAAGCTGGGAATTGGCGGAGGGTCTGATCCCCAGATGTCCCGCTCAGTACTCGAGTCAAAACTGTGCGAGTGCGCCAGCCGACTCGACGGCCTGCTGCCGCTGCCCCTCACACGCATTTGCTCGCCTGTGAGGGTCTGGCCACCCTGTGGGGATGCCGTAATGACAGTACCGGGAGTAGCAGAAGGGGGCGCCGGACTGTCGGAGCGGAAGAGTGGATGGATATGTGATTCGTCCGGCGTGCTTGACCGAGACTCGCGAATGGTGTGAGATCGGGTTGATGACGGCCGTGGCGTGATCGAGCGCTGTCTTTGTTGCCGCCGCTCGGATGTAGGCGAAGGCGGCAATGAAGCTTCCACCATGTCGGCCTTTGGGCTGATCTCCTTGCTCTCGCCTTTGGTGAAAGGTCCGTCGAGAGCGCGGGCCGGAGACGTTGGCCGGCTGCCTGGTATGGTCTCCAGAGTGGTCCCCTGTGATTGCAGCACTGTCTCCTTGTCCTGTTGGTCCACTGCGGAAGTATCCCACATGTCAAATCCATCGGAGGGGGATGTCTCTATAGAGTAGGGAATCGAGTACACGCTCTTGGAATCCCGCAAAGAGGATCGCCTGAGTAGCTTGCTCCTCGATGTGACGGGTCGGATGACTTGTTTGATCGAATGACGGAGAGAGCTTTTGGTCATTGACGAGCGGGTTGATGTAACAGGTGATGTAATAGGCGACGTTGACATTACCGGTCCCCTACCGTACGATGGGCTGAAGTTTTGCAGCGCCATAGGAGACGCGGACTGTCCTGTTTCCTTGTGAGACGAGTCGGTGTATTGGTCCAAAGTAGAGTGCATTCGCGAATGCAGCGTCTCATGTTGAGCGCTCGGCCGCGTCGACGCAAGCTCGAGCATGAAGAAAACGCCTTGGACGATTGCCGTAACAGGTTCAAGTACGAGAGTACCAACGACTACACCTTTGAGGTTGGTCGTAATATCTACCTTGGGCTTCTGCTTGTGCTGTTTAACGCCGGAGCCGAGCATGGCCAATGTAAGAACCAGTCCGAGGATTTGCAGTATCCCAACAACCAGTGAAGATGTCGTTCGGGTACAATGACTTCGCGAAGCAGCAACAGTATACCTTGCGAGGATGAAGATAGTCAGGAAGCCTAGACCAACAAGATCTATCACAGTAGCGGCAAGTGAGATGCCTCGTATTGACAATTGGAACGTAGGAAGTGCCACGGCCAGATAGGTAGTAAGAGCCGATGAAACCGCCGTAAGAATGAAGGCTACGACAGTGATCGTACCGAGGAGGGCTCCGGGTCTTGAAAAACTTGAGGCCATCGTAAGTAGGCAAGGTATCGAAGAAAAGATAGAATTAAAGCAAAAGAAATCTTCTCGTGTGAAATCCTAGGATAAAGAAAGTGGGCAAGGAGTACCGCGCGAGATCCTTCCTGACCCCTCTCCCACCAAAACTTAAAACAATTGGAGCAGTAGCAGAGTCCCCGGTAGGAGCAATAAGATTGATACAATCCCGTGCTCTAGCACAACAATAGAAGTGGGAGTTAAGAATGAATGAATGGACAGAAGGCGAGAACCCCTTAGGTGTTGCCGCCGAAGTTCAGCACATAACGCCACGAGTTGCTTTTGGGA
The DNA here is from genome assembly GCA_021031095.1 of Bathelium albidoporum. Lineage (NCBI taxonomy): Eukaryota > Fungi > Ascomycota > Dothideomycetes > Trypetheliales > Trypetheliaceae > Bathelium > Bathelium albidoporum. The sequence goes on along the minus strand of JAGFVP010000286.1, from coordinate 29,313 downwards.
AGAGAGAAATCCGGACAACGCGACGGTTCACGCGCTGAATGGAAGGGTTTGTTGATTTGTTTTGACGGCCAGACAAAGCTGCGACGGGAAGGCAGCACACTTTAAGAAGAGCTACCAGCGTTTGCACACCGTGATCACGCAAGGGATTGGCCTCTCAGACGGTCTGAAACCTAGGAGACCCCAGCGGGCAGAACAATGGCGGAGGCGGCGCATGTAACTGCTCCTTCAGGCTCTGGGGTCAAGCTTTTTGCGGTGGATGTGGAGAAGTCCGGAGAGCAGGATCGCGATTGTCAGAGTGTTGACGAGTCAAAACCGGTCGATCCTAGGACAAATTTCTTTGCAGACAGAATAAAGTAGTGACGGGACATGCAAGCGGTACCTACATCTGGGGGGAGCATTATATCAGGTTAACGTCTTCACCTGCATGGTAAGGTTATTGGAGACGGGCATGATCCCGCGAACGCGTTCATGGGGGGGGGGACGAGCAGGGAGCTCCTAACCTGCCGCAACCGGGCGTCGAAGCTAGAAGCCTAAAATCCGAACGTCTAGTTCCAGGCACAAGGGCCCCCAGGGTCAGGTCGATTGGCGCGCCTGGTGGGCCGTTCGCGGAATTGCAGATTCGATAATCGCGGTGATTGCAGGCCCCGTTTTGGGCGAGATGAGAAGCGTCAGGTCGAGGCAGCTAGAGACGCAGCGACATCCGACTGGATCCAGAGCCGCAGCAAGCCAGACGATGCAAATCAGGTACCCGCTCAATAGCGCTGTCGTCGAAGGGAAGAAAAAGCGCGGGCGAACTTTGATGACGGGACGCCTGTCAGCCCGTTGATCAGCGCGCCGGCGGCATCCCTGTTGCGGGAGACGGATGTAAATGAACACTCAACGGCATATTCGCGTGCTGCTCGCGTCATCTTGGAAAGAAGCACAACGGCCAGGCTCGCTTCATGGTTCAGCCCTGTCGATCAGCTCGGGGTGGACCGCGTGCCTGTGTCGTGATCAGAGAGATGTTGCTGTCAGAATTTTCTTTCGGGACCGAATCTCAAGCCTTCTCTGATTGCGATGCCAATGGGGGAGCGGGAGCGCTCGACGCTCAGAACAAGCCTCGCTGAATCCTCTGTCCGACCAGGCACAGCGTTCAGGAATCGGCGGCTTGTGACACACGCTACAGCCTGCGTCGCGTCTCGAGCGAGCTTTGCCTGAAAAAGGCCCGTAGCAAAAAGAAAGGCATCCTGCGGAACCCAGCTCCGAGATTGTTAGGGCCGTAGCACCCCAACCAGCGCGTCTTGTCCAAGCTCTCACTCAGCTCACAACAGGATCCCCGAACTGGGCATACGGCGCCGGGGACCTGGTGGCTCGACTCTCGACTCTTCGAAATCGCAGCTAAGCTTGCCATAGGTCACGGTGCAATGTCCGTGAATTCGTTCACGATTTTCAATTCTTGGCGGGGAGCGGAACGTTGGGGCCGACATCATAATTAATCTCAGCCCCCAGTTTTGGTCCCTATTAATAAGATGTATTGTACTCGGCGCTCATTCACCCGTTATCGGGCAATTTCGTCCAATCCAATTCGATGATATGTCACAAATCTCAAAAGAAGCGATTGGGTAAATTCCCTCGTGGGGTTACCGTGGGGTTTCGGACACAGCGGGGCGAGTGGTTATCCCTCCTCCTATAGGCATGCATTCGGAGTTTAATTAGGCTCCTGGTCCCAATACACTTGAATCATTCGTAGTGCCGTTCATTCTGCGCTATCTGCTGCCCATGCCCGGAGCCCCGGCCGACCAATGCAATTGCAAGTGGCAGCTACAAAACCAGGAATAAAACTTGCGGGAGATAACCATTGCATGCCTTGGTGCAGAAACCGGGCTGTCAGGGAATGTGTGTGCAGGTGGTGGAGTACAAGAGGCTCAGAGACAGAGCTAGCGATGGAAGAATCATTAAGTCTTGACTTGAAATCATGATAACAGAGAGTTGCAGGCTAAAATCCCAACTGTCCATCCATAATCCACTTTACTGCTCCTCCGGGTCCTCTGGTTGGTCGAATAGGAAGTTTGCCGCCAACTCCTCATTCCTGTCGCAGGCAAAGTATGCTTGAATGACAAGATCACGCTCGAAGCCAAGGCGACATAACTGTGGGGCCACTGGTCAGTATTCGGCTATGAAAACTCCGATGCAAACATCAAACTTACCCGCTCAATAGCATCGCGCTCCTCTTCCGTCACAGACACAGTTTGTGCACCCGGAGGCATTGGCGTGTCATCATCACCCCCGCCCTCAGCCAAAAGGGACAGGAACTGTCCTGGGTTGTTTTGTATCATCTCTGAAAGTTGCGGATTGCCTTGTGCGAGCGACTGCAGGATGGGCGCGAGCATCTGCGGCTGCTGCTGGACGACTTGGCGCAGCTGCTGGAATTGCGGATGATTGCGAAGACTTGCTAAATCCTCCAAATCTGCACCTGTGCCCTCTCCAGCCCCACCCAGACCAGCTCCCAAACCTCCGCCTGTGCCACCGCGAGCGCCGGCTCCTCCTTGGCCTCCTTGACGGTTGGCTTGGGCGGCAGCTTCAAAGAGGTTGACAGGTTCATCGCCAGTAGCAGTCTCCGTGTTTTGCGCCGGAGTATCACCAGTTGCAGCTGGAGGGGATGCCGGAGTGGGAGCGCTCTGATTACCTCTGTTTCCCGCTTGCGCTTGTTGTTCCTGCTGTATATTCTCTGGGATGCCCTGCGATGTGGTCAGGCCAGTCCACGCAAATCTCTCTCAAACCAACCTACGTTCAGAAGATATTCGACTGCTCGATCGGGATTGGAGTACGCAGCACGCATTGCCCGATCGATGTCAGCCCTGTCAAATCCCATGCTCTCCATATCTGCGATCGCGGCATCTCGCGCACCGCCCATTGCTAGCGCAGACGGGTCATTGAATCCTTGTGCGCCCGCTGTGCCGCTGGGTGCGGGTGAAGGCGTAGTCGGAGCATTTGTGGTCGCGGTCGAGGGAGGTCCAGCAGGCGCGGCAGGTGCAGAAGGCGTGGACGACGTCTGTGCAGGTGTGGAAGGTTCTGCTGCACTTGATGGAGCAGCTGGTGCTGGCTTTGGCTACTATTGTGTCAGATTTCCGCAGCTCGCAAGTGAACAAGATGGAGCTAATGCCCAGATCGATCACAACTGAACCGGGGAGAAGGGGAGCATTTATTTCCACTGACCTTGGACACCATGCACACAATGAAACCCTTCTCTTCGATGTTGTACGATTCTACAGTGTTGCCATCCTGCAAGATCTTGCCTGTTGACATGTATCGCATCAGTTGAGCCTGTTCTGATGTTGAGAGGCGGGTGGCAATTTTGATGATTCGCACCAGAATAAATGAGCTTCTGCTGGGAAGACTCCCAGCCTTTCTCTGATGCTATCTTGTTTTTGACATCGGCGATCTGGTGAAATACATTAATATCGACCGCTGAAGCGAGGCAGGTGTGCTCGTCTTACAGTCTCCGAGGGCTCGGCTTCGATGACGAACTTCTGCTGCTTCAAGTCCTTGAACGTGAGCTTCATCCTTCTTCTCGCAATCCGTAGACTGTAGTGTGTAGCAAGACAAAATAGCTGTTGTGGAATTCGATGAACCAGAGTATGACGTTAGAAGGTGGTTGGCGAACGTGCGGTTCCTAGATGCCTGGAAGAGGAAGCGGAACCTCAGCCAACCAAAGCTTGAGCCGGGTTTACTTCGGCGCGGGGCTTCAGAGTGACGCCGGCAACGGTGGCTTGTGACTTGTGGCTTGGGTGACGCATGTGAATCAGATCCCAGCTTCACTGAACCTTTTCCCAAGGACTATTCGAGTCTTCAAATGTATGTATAATACATTGCTTTCACTATATACATCACAGTGATCCAACGTGTACGATGCATCCAGCATCTGATACAAGAAAGTGATACACGGTACAATCAATATCACCACAAAAACTGGAGCGCACCCAGTGCCAAAAATCGTTTCTCAAAACCGTCTATTGACCTTGACAGATGTTTTTATACTTATATTGGCTCATGTCATTGATGGGATTGGGTAAGGTCTTTGCAGCCATCGCATTCGTGAGACCCCATTCCCCTGGTCCCTTATATGCCCACAAGAAGAATCCTTGAGCGCTCTTACGGAAGGTAAGGAGTTGTGCCTCGGCAAATTGCCGGATCGCATCCGTTGTGTACTGCTTGTACTGGCTTGGATCCACGTTGCTGGTACACTGGCACCCGTTCGTGGAGCACTGGGATCCACCGCTGGTGCTTCCATCAGGGTTCACACAGATGTTGATTGAAGTCGACCATTCGCCAACGTAGACTGGGACATTCTGGGCGGGACTCTGTGGCAGAAGGCTGGAAGTACTGTAATTGCATGCCTTCGAAATGTGCTGGTCGTTGGAGAGCTGCGAATCTGAGGACTCCTGATTTTGATACAGATGCGTATCAATGCCAAAGGGTGCGTTTTGCAGAGTAGACTTTCCATTGATCTTGGAGGCGATTTGATTCCAGGCAAAGGGAGTTTTGAATGCATCGTGCATGATCACGCGGAGATGGGGATTGGTGGTAACATTCTTGACGGCAGAGTACGCCTGCTGGGCCCAAGACTGCATTTTGCCAAAATCATTACCCTCGCCGTTGCTGGTCGTCCAGCTTATAGGCTCATTAACAAGTTCAAGTCCGACAACGACATCAGCGTACTGTTTGGAGCCATACTTTTTGGCCATCGTGACTAGGATGTCAATGCTGTTCTGGTAGTTTGGAGCATCTTGCCATTGAACGGAAGCATTGTGACCGGAATTGTCAAAGCCGTTTTGAGACCCAGGAACACCATGGTGATCCACCCATACTTTCATCCCATGAGTTCGGGCCCAGCCAATAGCCCTGTCGAGATAAATCTCAGCTCCCTTCCTATATGGAAAACCGAGTGTGTCGAAAGCCCAGAAACCAATCGGAATGCGCAACCTATGCTCGTGTCAGCTTTTAGCAATATCATGAATGCACGAGTGAACTCACGCGTTGAAGCCCCACTTCTTAATCTGAATGACATCTTGTTCGGTGAACCAAGTTGACCAGTGTTGTTCCAATAGCGGTTGTGGGTTGATACTGCTCTGGTTATCAAATGTCCATTGGTCATAAGCAGTTGTGTTTTGAAAAATATCTTTGTTCATCCACGATTCGAGGATGAGCCAACCACCAATGTTCACACCGTAAAGAAAATCAGGATCAGTGCCGTTCGTAGCGTTGCTAGACGACGTTGATGGCTGACTTGGTGAAGGAGGACTGGCAGATGGAGAAGGCAGGCCAGCAGTTTCTCGTTTGTGGATGTGATGAGCGGCATGCCGGGCTAAGACCGAAGAGGCGAAACATGTCGCCAAAAGCAGAAACCTTGAAAGAAGATACATGTTGACTTTGGGTAGAATTTGCTATCCACGCTATGAATTGATAGAATGAAAACGGTTGTGTTTGTCAAAAGGTTGTCTGCACAGCAGAAAAAGAATATACTGAAGATGCCGCTGGCTTGGATGTTGCGCTACGAGCCTGGCTGCGCTTGATGAGTCGTGGAATTGATTCGCACAAGACTTTTAACTGAATAAAATCCCACTACTGAACAAAGCATGCAGAGGCCAGTTCAACGAGTAGAAGGATCGACAAATGGACACCCTGGTAAAGAATGACGAAACACAGGAACAGTGACTTTTGAGGCAAGACAAAAGACGACTGCTAGGAAGGAAGATGAAAACGTTGCAGCTTAATGAATAGGTTAGAAGAAATATACCAGAGATCTATCATTACGAGTGCCCATGATCGGCCGGTCTGTCCATCTCCACTTGGCCCCTGAATGGTGGGCCCTGGTTTCGAAACAACCCAGCACGCTTGCACGGAGAACATGCCAAAGAGGTAGCCATCGCGCTAGGCAGCCAAAGAGTGCAAATCGCCATTGGCCAACTGAATCACTGATTGGCCATGCAGCAGCCGCCGTTGGAGTGATCGAGTAAGTGACCGTTCGTCGTGACTGAGTGCGCGGGTCTGGACGCCGGCAAGCTGAGCATGAGGGTTTCGCAACCGTGGCAGGCAGGCGGGCAAAAATCTATCGCCCACAGTCGAGCCAATAGACCCTATTGGGGAGCTCCGTGCAGCGACTACGTCCAGGTAGATGCAAGCTGTTCGAGATGGCGTGTCGCTTCTAGAGGGTTTACTGTTGGCTAGAGGCTCGAGGTGAAACAACGTAAGCCACCGAGCGCCGCTTTTCCCTTCATGGCAGTCTTCAGCTGATGTAATGGATAAGAACCTCCGACTTGGTAATTTGATTTGGAGAAAATTCTTCTCAGCATCCTTGTCTGCCTGGCTGTAATTGCCACGCAAACAATATGAATATTCGGAAGACAAGCAAGGCGAGCTTGTGGCCTAGCCATGCGTGTCGCCAACGCATTGTTCTATGCTCGCCACGGCCTCCCATGTCATCTAATACCACATAATCGCCAACCGTCGCTCTTGCAGTGGCACAGTCGTCTTCCAGAGGCGCTTTTTAAACAGATTCAACGGCCAACAATGTTTTATGCATTATCAGCTACAAACTGATGATGATCGCATTACAATCGGGCTCTCAGAGATGACAGTTAACAAAATTATTACACAGAACCACATGAACAAGCACCCACCACAACCTTGTCACGATACTCGTCGTATGAATGAAGCAACAGTATCTCGCCTTGACAGAAAGTGGCTCAGAGCTCTATCGGGAGTGAACATAAGACATGTCTGAGGACATACTCGTTTGTGTAGCCCCCCAGTAATCCGGGTCCGGGGTAGATGAGTTTTGGTTTTAACCTTTTCTGTGATAATAGTGCCGAAACATTTTCATCCGAGATTATGTTGGGCGGCTCTTTGATCAACGCTTCCTTTCGTCGCCCTCTGATTGCCCCCTCCACGGCCTAGAGCATTCTTGCGCTGTGACGGAGCTTCGTAGCAGTGCTCAGTATTGCAGCAAGTCAGCAGTATCTCTGATAACAGGGAGAACCACCATGAATTTTTGGTTTTGGTCTCTTATCTGAAATTCTTCCACAATACAGAGAGCTCAGCCCTTGAATACGTTGCTTGTATTTCTCCTATGGTCCCCACTCCAGAACAGTGCATGACTCACGAACCAGAACTAGAATATTACTACATTTCAATCGCGCAGTCAGCTCCTTCTTAGTGGAATCAACAGAAACCAAATATCCAAACACTGAAGCGATAATCAATACAGAGGCACAAGAACTTCGCAAGCATATCGACAATATTTCGAAACAATCCCACCTCTGTCCATCCATCCGTTAACTTCTCTGGCCCAATCCGGAGTACGCCCCGCCATCGAGCTTTTGCTGAAATGCCAACGAGAACTCATCATCTAAGGGTCGTCTCTCACTTGCCACCCTTCCCGGGCATCACCTTTTCCTACGCTTTCGGCGTACGAGGCGTCTCATTGAAGCCAGCGGCAGTCTCCACTGTCATTCGCGTCACCAGAATCTCGCCCTCTCCCCACCATGCTTTCAGTATTATCGCTATCGTCTCCAACATGCTTGTCGGCAGTGACGCCACGGTGATCCACGTCGGATGTTCGAATGGCGGCATGCTGCTCGCCATGAAAAACTTCTCTGCCCCATGTCTGGAGCTCTAATCTATGGCAGAGGTCCTGGGCATCGACACCACGCGCATCGACTTTGGAAACAATGGATGAGGCGATGGGAACGTTCGACCCAGGCGAAGACCATGAACATTTCGAATCCTTTGTGAAGCAGGCAAGACCACAACTGCGCCAGAGTCCAACAATTCCGCAGTCTAGTTCTAGAGATGTTCCGCATCAATCATCAAAGTGCCCGTAACTGCATGTCGACAGGCGCAATCCTTGATCTTCAGGACCTTACAGGAAAGAAAGGTCAAGCCCATTCTCTTGTCTCATTGGGAGGCGCCATGTCATCGGCGCCGCTGCTTCCATTTCTCGCCCAAACGCAACGAAAGCACATTTCGAGAAAATCGGTCGAGCTTGGATGGACGTATGGGCACCACTGGTGCCGGCGGTGTCGCTTCTCTGCCCAGCTCTAGAAGCTGGTCTGGTTCTTCCGCCAGCGCTTCAGATACATTCGACGGCGTTGAAGGTGAGACTGCGTTTCGCCATTTGGCTAATTTTCTGAACGTTTTGACCGTGTTTGGATGGTCAGGCCCAAACTGTTGACTCCTCTTCCAAGCACATTCCTCCATCAAAGAAATGGCCTCGTCAATACGACCTTGGCGCTTAAAAATCCGCGCAAGAGCCCTCATCGACGCTAGGGTCTGTGGATGATTCACTCCGAGATCTTGCTTGTCAGCGTCTATAACCTGCACTAATAGCTCCTCCGCTTCTTTGAGCCGGCCTTGTGTGGAGTAGATTCTTGCCAGAGCTTGATTAGCATACGTTGCGTCTCCAGGTCGGGTTTGCTTTGCCGTATTTAATAACTCTGCTGCCTCCTTGTACCAACGCTGTGAATAATAAACGCGCGCTAACATGTATATCGACATGCTCTTCTTTCCTTGCACTTGCTTTGATAGGGCTACAACTTGCTTGGCCAGACTTTTCGCCTCAGCTAAGCGCCCTTGTTTCTGATACACTAGGAGTAATGTTACCTCGTACTCCAGTGTTAGAACAGCATCATCGCCAAACACCCTTTTTGCCATGTCTACCGTTCGCTCTGCCAAGTCTCCCGCTTCCTCGAGTTGACCCTGAAGGTAGTACGTGTAGGCCAAATCATTCATGCCACGAAACGTGCTCTCGTGGTTCACTCCGCATACCCGGCTGCTTATGTCTCTGGTTTTTACGTACAAGTCCTCCGCTTCATTGAGCCTTCTTTCACACCGCAAGCCAGTTGCGACTCGCAACCGTAATACGACACCTGCTTCAGTCTCATCTGCCACTCCATCCGAGCGGAAGATGTATTGCGCATGAGGACTATACAATCTCCATCCCCTAACATCACTGTAGAATTCTCCAGGAATAGCCATATTGAGTCGTGCAATCGCGCTAGCAGTCCATAATGATCGAGTGCACCTTCTCTGCAACCAGTTCCGCATGGCAAGGTGCACCAGGCGGTGGAGGTCGAGGGACTGATTGGCATCTGTCCTGGTGACAAATGAGTACGCATGCAGTAATCCAATAGCGTCTGTGAATGCCTTCTGAGAGGGTGCTGGTGGAAGAAGCGATAACGGCACAGCTTTCGGCTGCACACAAGCCATGAACGACAAGTACTCTGCAGCGAGAGCATCGCGATTTTGTACCTGTTCGAAAGAGATCAGCCATGTCGCAGCTACAGGCTTTCTGCCCTCTTCAAATTCTTCGCTGAGAAGGTCGATGACATCCTGCTCCTGCTCGGCCAAGAGGGATATATACTGGGAAAAGGCGATTCCGTTCACATTGATGTAAGCTGCAGCTTGGACAATCGCTAGAGGCAAGTGTGTACACGCATCCAGCAGCTTAAAGGTATCCTGGCGCTTGTTGATAAGGTCTTTGTTAATTAAGCGGGTGCGCAAAAGTTCGATGCCCATTTCTTCGTCCACTTCCCCAATTGTCAACACATCTGGATCAGCGAGCGCAACGGCTGTTTTTCTATCGCGGGTTGTGAACAGGATATGTCCTCGGTTACTACTTGGCAGATAGCTCCTTAGAGCTGATTCCGCCTGATCTTTATTTATCCACATCTCAATGTCATCGGCAGTATCAAAGATAAGCAGCCAGTGTCCCGCACTGTCTTGGCTAAGATATTGTTGGAGAAGCAGCTTCTTGTCACTGTGAGGGTCGCTCCAGCCGGGAATTTGTAATTGCTCTACAATATTCTGATAAGTTTGGTTGATAACATCCATGTTTGTTGCGGATATCCAAATAACGGAGCAGTCCGGGCTTTCCTCCCTTCGACGATACGCCAATTCCAACGCAATCTGGGTCTTTCCCACACCTCCAAGCCCTGTGATGGCAACCTTTGCCGCGCTCTCCCTGACAAGTAGCTCTTTTTCGAGTTTCTCGAGTTGAGGGGCCCTGCCAACGAAGCGTTTGTTTCTTGGAAGTGGAACGTTCCAGAAGAGCTTTTGGCGATTAGAAGTTTGCTGAGAGATCTTGTCTTTAATAGTCCATTGCTCCAAGAAAGCTTTCGTACAAGCAGCCGCCACAACTGCCGCATACGCTTGCCACTTCTTGTTTTTGTGACTATCCGCATAATCACAAACACTCTTGATCATGACGGTAGGGATGATGTCCCACATTCCAGCGGCTTCCATTTCAAAGGCGATGACTTGGTCCTTCGTTATCATCTCATCGCGACGAGTACCTGACTTGATGACTGAATCGCCTGACGCAACGCGACCCAAGTGGATGTTCGGTGCTGGGAACGACACATCGGATCCCGCGTAAGGTGGCTCGCTTCTTTGCCCAAGCCGCTTGCGACTGACTTGTTTAGCTTTTTCGCAGTTTGTCTCGTCACACGATAGGCTGAGTGCAGCTTCGCAAACATCGTCTTGATCACTTTGGCATTTCGAACATATCTCGCAAGAGCCGTCTTGATGTTTGTGTCGATAAGCGGGAGGGAAAAGCACATCTTCATTCACGCTAGGGTAATTAATCTTGCTTCCTTGACAGAGCTCAATACTGTACTTGGTAGTAATTTCTTCTAGCAAGTCATGGCTTTGGTCCGCCTCTAGTTTTCTCAAGAAAGACCGAATTTCCAGATTGGGTCTGCCGAGACTCTCCTCGAGCGTGTCCTTCCTGACGAACTTGTCTGAATATTGTCGACCAAAGTCATACGGGATGATTAAGGTACTAATGATGACGTCGCCGAGGAGAATGTCGTTGCCCTCTGTGCTGGTGGGAGCTCCACCACAGATGCCCACAAGAAGGCCAAGCCTAATACCAGGAAAGCTTGACCGCAAGCTTGCTGCCGCGCTTGTTGCCGCACCCTTGCCTATGCCTGAAGTATAGACCAGTACAACATTGTGAGATCCGATTCTTCCGGTTGTGTAAGAGTGTATGTCTTCTCCAGTCTTTCCATAACTGTCATCGCCGTTCCAAATCTCATCAAATGTCGCTTCAACAGCATTGAATTCGACCCTTAGAACGCACACTAAGGCAATTTCGAAATCGCTTCGAGACGCAGGCCTATCAGGTTTTGCCATTGCATCTGTATTGTAAGGAATAGAGGCTGGATACAGCAATTAGGCGCCGTCCGATGATTGGAAGTTCCGATAAGGTTGCAATGATTTGTAAAGGTTCAGAGCAGAGTCATGTAGTATAGAGAAGACCAGGCTTACTATTGAAAATATGGTCTTGGACAAAGCGGAAAAATAATGAACGTTGGGGTTCGTGGAAGATCGAAACTGGAGAGGCAGCGAGCCCGTCTGTCTGGACTGGTGCTGGCCACAGCAAGGTCGTTCCCCGACGCAGACTCCGAAATGGATTGCGTGAAAGTCCAGATAACTCAGCCTCATGCTACGGTTTCCCATTGGACGAGACGGATCATACGCTAGAGTCGGGAACGTCACACGTGCGTTCTAAGACTGAAGCTCAACTTCCACTACGAAGTACAGTTGATCAATAATATCCCCTCTTACAGACAAGCAAAGGAGCAATGAGCAAGGTACAGGAGTTCTGAGAGGCCGAAGACATGTCGCATCCTCCTTCGTCCGAGTTGCCAGCGTAATCGTAGAGATCTTAGTTTTGAGATTGGTCTTGTCAATGAGACGAAAGTATCTGATTGAGAGATCATGCACGCTGTAGACATCGGCCGTGGGGGAATGTGTACGGGTGCCACCGCATTCTCCATGGCTTAAGCCAGTGCACTGGGTCCAACGCTGAACACCATGCTCCAAAATTGCAATGCCTTTCTTTCCTGATGCGCAGGTCATATCATCTGACCTCGATTCAAGAGTCTGGCCTTGGTGTCTGGGTAGCTTCTAGAAACAAGGACCATTGGCTGATTCAAAATCCTATGCATACCAGTAACTGGCTAATGTATCTCTCTACCGCGCTTACTGCCAGTCGCCAGTTTGAACTCGAGGGTACGTGAAGGGCGATGAGCGCCATTATGTTGGTTGAACTGTTAGAGCTCTCACTCCATATATGGCATACATTTCGGTGTGTCTCTTCAAGCACAGAGGTCCATTTCAAAAGTTTTGTCTCGCGCCAAGACTCAGCGGGTGATGAGAGCTTGAGATAATATTTGTTAAACATTTTGAGGTAATGACCATTTTTCTACCCTAAAGCGCGGAAATTGGGCTGGACTGTCAACTGCCTAATGAATCACTGGGCTCAAGTAGCTTATTTGGCTGGGTTGCTCCCCTAACTAGTACGCCGACCTTTATCGTAGGACAAAATTTTTAAAATAGACCTCCGTATACGTCCACATTCGTTAGCAAGCAATCCCGTCATCATCGGACCATTGTCCTAGTACAACAGGTCGTGCTTTTTACAAGGCTCTTGTATGCCTTCAAAGCTCCAAACTGCATTCAGCTAATGTCTGTGATGATGAATTCCATGATTGCTCGACTCGAGCTAACCTCCGCTCCGCTCCACTCCACTAGTACTAACTATCTCTAAAAATAGGATGCGATCATTTACGGCACATCACTGTGTACCCAGGTAGGAAGTACCCAAGTCACATACACAATCAAAGCGTCCTTTGTTCCATTATCTTTGTTATATCCGAGTTATACTTTCAGAACAGGGACGATAGACAAGATAATTCATGATGACTAGAGCTCCCCAACCGTACTTTGCATGGATTATCGGCCAATTTTCAATACGTGATCAAGCCCAATTTCCTTGACTAACTCCAGCCTTTCCTCTCAAGCAAATCCATACAATAGGCCATACTCAATACTAGTCTTTCAATGCCCAAAGCGCAATGTATTTCTGCCAAACGCTGGGCAGTCCTAGCCCTTCGACCTGACCATGCTCAAGGGAACATTACTAGGATCCCTCAGATTTATACGAAACGAAACTTGATGAAAGCAGATGCGTCATGAATTCTAGCAGAGCGGTTTGCTCTATCCATCCGAAGAGACACTTGCTGTGTTGCGCCACCTGCAAAGCAGCTTTCGGAGCGAAAACAGTATATTGAACGATAGAGTCGGACGTGGAAACCGGATTTCGACCTTGCCAAGCTCTGAACGTGGATTTATATTGCAGGGGTGATACTTGATTCTTTTTCATTTAGTCGGACGTCTTATGCGTCCGGTTGCCCGAGCCCTATCATAAGCCAGGTCGACGGTGGGCAAGCATTGCAAGTCAAATCTAGAAAATATCCTTGGAGATCCGTATATCTTGCTTGGGGTAAATTTGATGTCATCTGCTGTGTCATTAAATCCTGTACTACCTAACATGCAAGGTCACATATCCCCCCTTATCATGCAGATTACGGAAAGAAAGCAGTTACCAATGTTTTGCCAGACATTTTGCCGCCGTAGTACTAAAACATACAGGAATATCGTCTGAAGAGAGAAAGAAATAGGAAGTGGAAACAAGGAAATCGTTTCTAGGTAATACATAAACTGATACAGCCATGACAGAATGCGTGAGTGACAGTAAGCAAGATGGTAATTGTCATTGAGCAAATCCCGACCGCAGGGGCACATACAGATGAGCGTGCTGACAGTGCGGTCTCGTAAACGGATGCTGGGGAGCAGGTTGCGTGTCGGGGGAGTAACTTTAGGAAAGCCCATGGCGAAGATTCGGCGATGAAAACAAAAGAGACAAGGAGGGAGAGAGGTGTAGATGTATGTATGCATGTATGCTTGCGCATGGGAGAGACATGTCATGAGACTCAAGAAATACTGCAGGTCTGCTCGTAATGGGGGAAATATGGGGTCACCTGTGATGCAAAACGAATCGCTCGTTCATGTAGAAACCTTGAAGACGTGGCCACCCTAAGAAAGGAGCCGCAACGAAAATGACGAACAAGAAAAAATTCATGTCAGAATACCGCCGCAGTCCCGTTTCTAAAAACGTGTGATCCGAAGATCCAAGACGTGTGCAAAATGGCGCGATGTCTTCAATGGTCGTGAATGGCGTTACACATGGCGTGAAATCCTCTGCCTTCCCTACGCCGTAAGTCTCAATTACTTCAGGCTGCCTTTGTTTTTCTTCTCCTGGATAGAAATCCGTATTGTTTGTTGCTCATCCTCGTTTCAGATTTTCGATTTCTTCGTGTTTCATTAACTTTTCAACGTGTCATCTCTATCAAGATTGTTTTTTTTTATACGGTTTTTGGTTCCGATAAGGGAGTAGGGGCAGCGGGGGTGATCGTTGTCGTCGTGTCCGGCCTTTGCTGCACCTCTTCGCTGCTCGTCGTTGAAGGCTTCGGGGGCGCATTTGATCCTTCAACAGGTGCAGCACTCCGGGGGACTTCTGGACGTTCAGGCAGCGTAGTCGTGATTCGTGATGGCGTCTCCTGTGACTCGTCCACTGTCCGTGCTCCTTCTACAATTCCTCCTGCAGCTTCTCCTACAACTCCTCCTGTCCCTTCATGCGAGTACACACTGTGTTGTTGTCTGCTTGACGATGATTCCAGAATCGACTCTGATCCCGGACCTGTGGGTGCTGTTGGTGTTGATAGTATCCTTTCGCCTGAGGGGGCAACAGACGGAGTCACAGGAGGCGAGCCTGCGAATGCCTGTGGCGTCTCTGACGTTGTTGACGGTTTTGGTGAGGGCTGGTCTGTCTTGCCTGGCCGAGGCTTCTTCGGTGGTGGAGGATATACTTCTCCTCTCGCAGCAGCCTCCTCAGCCTTCCTTGCCATTTCAGCATTTGTCGGCCGCCCCCGTTTCTTTCTCACTGGTTCCTCCAAATTAGGCGAGAACATTGCTACAGCACCAGGCGGCCGTGGCTGGATCATGCGTCCACCGAGACTGCTGATGGGACCTTCTATTGGCGGTGGCAGTCGACGCGGTCCTAGTGGCTCTACTGGTGGTGCATAGGGTGCGTACCTGGGATAGACAGGATGTCCCGAGTAGATGGCATTCAGATCCGAGTAAGCAAGCTGGCACGACTTCAAAGATCGACCTCGAGTGGAATGTTAGTTGACTATTTGCATCATGCAAGGACAGCAGACGAATTGGTGAGGGGTACATGACACCAGCTCAATGTGCACACATGCTACGCGATAGCTACAGTTGGCAATGGACACTTACCCATGGGCAATGCAGTCTCTTCCCAGCGGGGTTGAACGCGTAAATCTTGAAGGATCCTGAACAGATCGTTGGAGTTGACGGGAGCAGCCTTCAGTATCTCAGCCAGCAGCGTGACCTAAACGAGCATTGAGTTAGTCACAATCTGCCACGCACCGGTCCGTGACATCTGCACTGGCAGGATTCCTGCAAAATGTACGTGGATGGTCACCTTTTCGTGTTCAGCCCACGGTCGATCCGGTGGAGCGTCCATAATTCCCCAAAGTACCACGACCAGCCTTCGTCGGTTGAAAGGCAGGGACGACCCATGCGCAGTCACGGCGTGCGTAGCAGCTGCATTCGAGCTCCGTCCCAAAGCAAAAAGGAAATGGTGCCTGAGCGGGCCCGCGCGGGGGGGGGAGGGAAGAAAGTACAAAGGAAAAACGCTCAGAAGGCGGTGGTCATTAAGTGGCGTGTCAGAAAACAAGAAAAAATTATACGTCAATCGGGGGGCGAGGGGGTGGGGGAATGGGTTGTGTAGAGGAGATGGAAACAAGGTAACAAAGGGTGCAAAGACAAAAAAGTAACGAATGGCGGCCGGGCAAGGCGAGGCTGAGATGGGGCAAGGAAGCCGGGGGAAAGGGGAGGGCGTGTTCGCAAGTGTTTGAAGGTCAAAGAGGAGGAGCAGGATGGCAGAGAGCGAAATTAACGACTGCAGTCTACTGCAATGTTGTGCAGCTGCAGGCCCTAGTGCAGTGCGCACCAAAACACAAGCACTGCCCGGAGCCAAGTACCGTCTGGCGCGCTGGGGGCGGCGTGGGTACCTGGGCCAGAGCGTCTCTCTCTCTCTTGCTTGCTTGCGACCCTCGTCTCGTGCCTCGCTCGCGGATCCTGCTCTGGGCACAGAGTCAGTTCTGCTGCAAAGGAATGACCCTGCATACCAGCACCCCAAGCACCCCGCCCCATTTGGTCAGCCGCATCGCGCATCCATCAGCACCAATCAAGCTGCTGCTGCCGACCGCTCCCGGCATTGGCTCGTAATCGCCGCCAGCCAGGGCGCTCCCTGCGCGTGGCTGGAGCGCGGCCCTTCGTCATTGCTGGCCCTTCCGCCGCTCAACCGCGCTTCAAAGATGAGCGCCCCGTCCATGGGTTCGTGAAGCGGCGAAGCATTGGCAGCGTTCGCTACTCGCATCAACGAGCCACTCGGGCCTCATCCTGTGCCGGTTGGGGGGAGGCTGCTGCTCATTGTCTGGCGCCCACACACGCAAAAAAAAAAAAAAAGAAAAGCCCGGCACCCGGGTCCGGAGCGGTGGCTGGAGGACGCTGCAGATAATCATATGAAGCAAACATTAGCCCAAACGGCGAAACGCCAATCCAAACCTATTTTTTGGTCTTCCTTCCCGCGTCGTCAGCGCGTGCTGCGGGAGTCGGCGAAACGTGGGCGC
Organism: Bathelium albidoporum; assembly: GCA_021031095.1. Taxonomy (NCBI): domain Eukaryota; kingdom Fungi; phylum Ascomycota; class Dothideomycetes; order Trypetheliales; family Trypetheliaceae; genus Bathelium; species Bathelium albidoporum. Next base: position 12,709 of record JAGFVP010000286.1, on the reverse strand, counting down.
AAGCTGAGGTACGTACGCGCCTGTTGATCGCTGCTGGGCGCCTACCTTGGACTTTTTGCGACCTTTTATAGACTCTCTGGAGATACTCGGACAGCGCATCAGGCATACAATTAGACGCCGTTCGCTGCACGGCCACGTCAAAGGTGGTGCGCCTTCCGAACATCGTTATCGCGATTGATTACAACACAAGCACTCCTACTCTCAGCTCACATCATGTACGATATGAGTGCCTCAAAAGATGGCCGAAATGATTGACGAAGTCGGTGTATGATGAAGTTCACACGACTCGATTTTGGTGCTGCAGCTAGGATAGACGATAGCCAATGGCGGCCGACTAACACCGCAGTGTTTCAGAATAACCTGCATATACAGCAGGTTTTATGGAGTACATGTAGACAACTAGGGCTCATCCATGTAGGCACGCTTTTTGCCGATAATTACGGTAATGGAGACTTGAGTATTGCGAATGTGAAAGCATCCATTGGTGAATCCACGAAAGAACGAGGACGGCTGCTCACCTAGCGCGGCATCATCTCGTGCGCGAAGCTGTTGTTTGTACATTAGTATACATGCTTGAAGTCCGAAAAAGCAGTGCCCTTGTGCAGATCCCCCGAGCTGAAGATGTACACGGCTGAGGCCACGCGATGTTTGCAGAAACGTGCTGCAGCTTGCTTCAGAAGCTTACTTCCGAAGTCCCCCTCATTGGTCCGGATGGGCTGCTATGCAGGCTAAAAGGCGTTGCTTCTGCCACGAAAGGCAACCATTCGTCACAAGATAATCTCACACCCATTCGACCGGCTTCTTGAGCACGTTCACCAACCTCTCTTCTCTGCTACCTCTCTCCGGCTCCTGCATGTACTCCCATCGCGCCGTCAGCGGAAGACTCATCAAAATACTCTCGACCCTGGCCCCTGGCGTGTTCAAGCCGAAACTCGTCCCCCTATCATGCACTAGGTTAAACTCTACATATCGGCCCCTTCTCAGCTGCTGCCACAGCTTCTCTTTGGCGCTGAAAGCCAAGTCCTTTCTCCGCATCACAATTGGCAGGTACGAGGGCAGAAAGGCTTCCAGGCAATCCTGCACAAATGCGAAAAGTTGTTCTTGATCCTTTTCCGTTTCGTCAAGGTCGTCGAAGAAGATGCCGCCGACGCCACGCGATTCGCCTCGATGCTTGACGTGAAAATAGTCGTCGCACCATTTCTTAAAGCGCGGGTAGTAGCTCCGATCGTGGGCGTCGCAAGCGCTCTTGATCGTCTTGTGAAAATGGATTGCATCTTCGTCATATAAGTAGGATGGCGTCAGATCAGTGCCGCCCCCGTACCACCATGCGTTGCTAGTGCCGTCGGCATTCGCCGTCTCAAAGTAGCGATAGTTCAGGTGCACCGTGGGGGTGTTGGGATTATGCGGATGGAGTACCAGGCTTAATCCCGCCGCGAAGAACTCCAGACTTTCCACATCTGGATCTAGGGCTTTGTGGTTGACGCGCATTTTTGCAATGGCTGCTCTAGGGAGTGTGCCATATACAATTGATGTGTTAACGCCAGCCTTTTCAAAGACATTGCCATCTTGGAGGACACAGCTTGTGCCGCCGCCACCGTCAGGGCGATTCCACTTGTCTACGCGAAAGCGCTTGCCGTCCAACTTTTCCAGCTCCTGTACAATGTTCTCTTGTTGTGACTTTATGAAGGATTCCATACGAAGACGCATTGGCGAATTGGACGTCACGCCGGACTCTCTTTTGGTAAGGCTGTCTCGCTCGGCAATGGTGGGACTATCCAGTCTTTCGACTTCACCCGTAAGCTGGTAGATGTTAGTACCATCCTGGATCATGATCGTTCCCGCACGCAGCTTGCCATGGAGTATATCATCGCTCCGCAAAGGACAATACCCAGCGCGATTCGTGTCTTTGGCATAAAGACCTTCACTCGCCGCCTAGACTGAAGATAGTCTGGTTTACCACCTGGGCCATTGCTGAAGGCGTTTCGGTGTATCCGAGGTTTGTGAAATGCTCTAGAAGGAAGTACGCACGTCTGCTTAGACAATGGCGAGCCGGCCCAATGCAGGCATGATCGGGGGGCCGACATTCTCTGTGGATTATATGAGGGGATGAAGTGAGCAATAGGAGAGGAATGGGCTGGAGTCAGGCGTCATGCAATGGCATTGAGAAACTTTGAGAATGCATGCCAGGGAAAAGAAAGAGAAGGCGGGCTGCAAGGACAAAGCACGTCAGACGATAATGTGGATAGAGAATATTCGTGATAACATTTGCACGCTAGCCTTCTGATTGGCTAGGTCTGGCCTTTTTACCTCATGATCGCCATATCAGACTACCTATAACCAGCGTCCCACTGCAGCTCCTAATCTTACCGAAGATGAGCAGATACATTACTGCTTCAAACCTACGATCGACTTGAAGATGTTTGGAGTAGAACTTCGAGCGAGAGCAAGACATGTTTGGCGAGATCGTGAAACCCGTGTACTACCGTTCCACCCGCAATCGTCAAGGTTATCAGAACGTCAGTCCAAACACTGATCTGGGTCTCATTTAAGGCATTTGGCAATTGCTCTGCATTTACAACACTAATAATGGTTTCAAATTTATGAACAAAGCCGCGTAGCAATCGTCAATTTCGGAGTCCCAGGAGTGGATACAATACAACAAGCTGCACGCTTATTGCGGCCTCAAACCAGCCCAGAACACCAAATGTTGCGTGATCTATCTTTGTTTGTACTTAATAATTGGATTCCTCAAGACCATTGATTTCAAAATAGCACAATTTCTGGAGATATCGATATTCTGGGCATTAACTGTGCATTTTGCATGGTATCTTGCTCGGACTTCCATCGGCTAATGCTCATAGGATATATCTCACCATGATAATCTCCCAATCTTCCTCGCTCGGGCTCGCCTCCAATTGACCCAAAATCTAAAGCATCTTTTCGAGCACTCCTCTTTTCACAAGTACCCCTTCGCCTCCAACCACTCCCGCACCAGCTCTCTATCCCGCTCCCGATACGCCGCATTCCCGCGAATCGTATCCGTCACCACCCCCAGCGTCCGATCATACCCACTATTATCCTTATCTGCAAAGAATGCCTCGATGTCTCGCGCGACCGCCTCATCAGCAAACTTCCGCAACGTCAACCGCACGAAGCGATCCAGCACCACCATCGTGCCGCCCAGCCGCTGCCGGATCAGCGGCCAGTGCGCCTTGATCCACTCCCACTGCACGAGCCGGGTCTTCGCATTCGCCGCCAGCGCCGACCCGCCGCTGTGCACGTCCTGCGCCGTCACCGCGTCCGAGAACAAGAAGTTCAGATAGCGCTGCGCGAGCTCGCCCGTCTGCACCCGGCCCAGCGAGTGCAGCGCCGCCTCCTTCCCATCGATCGACGTCGTCGACAGGTACTCCTGCACCACAGCATCGTACGCCTCAGCCCCGCCCTCGCGCACCGCCGTGTCGAAGACGACGCGGCGCAGCGACGGCGGCACGGCGGCCGGATCGTCATGTCGCGCGCGGAACCGGCGCAGCGCCTCGGCGACCGTGGGCGCGTGCCCGGCGCCGGCGGCGGTGGAGAGCAAGGTGGCGCGGGCCTGCCCGGTGAGGAAGTCCTCGCCGGCGGGGAAGGCCCAGCCGAGCCTCTCCGCGGCGGGGGCGACGAGGCGGGCGGTGAAGGCGCGGAGGGCCGGGGAGAGTTGCGGGTCGTGGGCGAAGACGGTGCGGATCTCGGCGAGGGCGTCGGTGATTTGGGACCAGACGAGGCCGTTGGGCTCGGTCTGGAAGCGCTCGACGAAGGCGAGGAAAGCGGCGGTGGTGCCATGGCCCGATTTGGCGAGTGCAGCGGCGTCGCCGATGAGCCCGATTCGGTCTTCGACAGAGAGCTGATCTGCGACCTGGCCGAGTTTCGCGAGTCGCTCGGGAGGGTAGTTGATTCGGTAGAAGCCGGTCTGGTTTTTGTTGAATTTATAGAAGGTTTCATCAACCTGACGAATCGTCGCTTTTTTGTATGTTAAGGAGGTTGATTCCATTGAAGGTGCTTTGTCCCCTGTGGTCAGGCCCAGCGGTACCCACCATGTCGTCTGATCCTCCTCGGGTTTGACGTCTCCGCTCAGCAAAAATCTCGATTGCTCCACGCCAATCTGCCCCGGCTCTTCGGCGACAGTCAAAACAGGGAAGCCAATCTTTCCGATCCATGCATGCATGAATTGAGCAACATCCTCACCCGAGGCCGCAGACAGTGCGATCCACAGATCGTTCGTGGTGGCATTGCCGTAAGCGTGAGCTTTCAGATAATCCGAGACTCCCTTTAAGAAAACATCGACGCCCAGATGGGCTGCAAGCATCCGTATTACCGATGATCCCTTGAGGTAACTGATGTGGTCGAAGATTTGGTCCACTTCGAGAGCGTTCCGAACGGGGACCTCGATAGGATGAGAGGTCCGCAGAGAGTCCAACGCAAACGCCATTTGCATGCCCTCCGTCACCCAATTGCCCCACGTATTCCAGTCTGGATTGCATTAATGTCAAGGGTCTCCCAGGGCAGATTGAGGAACCCCTGCACTTACTGGGATAGAGGTGATCTACTGCAAACCAGCCGACCCAAGTGGCGAAACCTTCGTTTAGCCACAGTTCGCTCCACCAATCCATTGTCACCAGGTTGCCAAACCATTGATGGGCAAGTTCATGCGCAACCACGTAAGCCACCCTACGTTTAAACTTTTGATCCGAGGTCGCTTCGTCGAATAAGACAGCAGTCGTACTATATATCCGAATATAAGCGTCGACTCGGGGGAGTTGCGAGCATCTTTGGTGTGTTAAGGTGACTTACCGGTATGTGATAAGACCCCAGTTCTCCATAGCGCCGTATGTCTACCAAACACCGGTCAGTGAGATTCCAAGGGAATCCGGGGAAGAAGAGACTTATAATTGGCTACACACTGTATTAGCCATCGTCAAATAGCACTCTGGAGTCAAGTCCAGGATAAGGACTTACATATTCATGCACAGCAAGCAAGTCAACCTTTGGTAGTGGGTACTCGATACGAAAGATCTGCTCTAATCAGCGCTCGATTCAAACAGCCCCATCTACCAAGCAAGCCTACCTCTGAGAACAAATCCACCACCTTACACGCATTGGCCAATGCAAACCGCCCCTGCTCCTTCAGCCCCTTCGTCGTCCACACCCTAACCGGCAACTTCCCTCCGCCATAACTCCGCTCTGTCACGCCCTCGATACTCTCAAAGTCGCCCACCGCCCATGCCAGCAGGTATGTGCTCATGACAGGCGTGCGCGCAAAACGGACCACCTTGATGCCGGGCTGGCGCGCGCTCGGCCCCTCCTCCTCGGCGACGGCGGGCATGTTAGAGAGGGCGACGAGGTCGTGCGGCAGCTCAATGGCGACGTCGAAGGTGGCTTTGAGGTTCGGCTCGTCCCAGCAGGGGAAGGCGCGGCGAGCATCGGAGGACTCGAATTGCGTTGAGTACATGTAGTGGTTGCCATCCACGTGGGGCACCGAGGCGGCAGGGGGCGCGGCGGGTTTGTACTTGGAGCGGTAGAAGCCGGCCATCTAAGGGCGTTGGAAACGGGATGAGCACGGGTTTTGAGAGAGACAAGAGGAAGACCAGTGGAAGGGATGGCGACTCACGCTGTCGTTTACGGTGCCAGAAAATTTGATGACGAGTCGTCCGTGGGGCGTCGTGGGGACTTCGACAGGGAAATGGAATGTTGCGCGTCGGGCCTTTTCATCGTAACTGATATTCTTGGTCTTGATGGATTGCTCCGTCTTTGTGTGCTCGGCGAAGAGCTCGGCATCGTGGATCTGTAGTTGGTATGCGTTGAGCGTGATTTCTTTGACAGTCTGCTTGATCTCGATATCTACTGCGACGGTGCCGCGGTACGAGAATTGGCCACCGAGCTCAATGTCGTGGATGTTCAAGGCGTAATTCGTTGGCTTGACACTGAGCAGTTCAGTTAACAACCATGTGTAATAGAATATGCGATTGGGATCTTGTACTCGGTTGACAAGACGTCACGGTCCGAAAGCATGGTTGTCGTGCTGCTAGGAGCTTTTTTCACGCCTAGATCGGTAAAGCTTCTGCAACGATGAAATGGCGATGGCGCAGCCGAGCCTGTGCCTTTTTGTACAGAAAACGACAGACAATTAGAGCCTCCGGCCGTCCAGACACGAGACGTGAATACAATACCAAGCAGTTGTCTACGCGAGCTCAATCCGCATTCCAATGTTGGGCGTAAACGAGATGCTGGGCGTTGTTGGAAGCAAAATGCCCCGCGTGTCGTCAGCGGGGTAGGAGCGATGGACGGCCTGAGCTGCAGGTGGCGCTTACCATCGGCCCACCTGCCTAAGGAGGCATTGACCGGAAATCTGCATCAACGATGTCAATGGAAACATTGATGGGGAAAGCGCTCGGCATGGAAGTGGCGTACCTGCCTTAGTTGGTTCCCGCGCGTCGCGGCCAGAAAGAGGGAGACGCGATAGTTCTACGTGTAAGAAGCTCTTTGGTTTTTTGTTCGAGCAGAAGAAACATGGACATTTCGTCTAAGGGTTTGCATGATTGAATTGAAGTCGGTCTCGCATTCCTCACAGCTATTATGAGTGGCCAGTGCCTCGAATCTAAGCCAAGTGCAGAACCCATACCATGCTGTCTGTCTCGAGCTCATAACTTCTAGCTCGCAGTGCGGAAGCAGCTCTGTCTATTAGCGCCTCCATTCTCGACTCTTGACGCCATCCTGCAAATGAAGGTATCCTCCCAGAAGTATGCCGTTGGCCCGAAATAAGAAGCAGGGGTAACAAGGACACAAAGGAAAGCAAGGCCGAGAACACTCACCACGCATACTAATACATGCGTTCCGCCATGAGCAAATCATCGCCAATCCCTCCCAACTCCCCATCATATTAACCCGGTACGTTTCCATCAAGGCCTCCCCTGCTTCGTCAAAGAGTGCTGGGATCAATTATCCGTACTTCCACGTCTCCATCGCCGGCATCGTGATCTTCTCCGCCAACGCCACTCCGCCCGTTCCCATCAGCGCCGGGTCAATCGTGTGGTCACCCGCAATAGCCGCGGCCGCAGCCATACCATTGTTCTGCGCACCAGGTCCGTAATCGCTCAGCGGGCTCGGAATCGGACGCTGCGGACTGCAATCCGTCTTCCCCTTGTTTGTCGTCTCCGCCTTCGTCTCATCCGCGGCTCCCGCAATAGCGCTGCCCTCCGTCTGCGCCGCCTCGCCTATCTTCTTGACTAGCTGCTCGTACCGATGCAGGCTCGCCTCCTCAGGTGCGGGATTGCGCGCCTCGCGACCGAGCTGGTGTTGGAAGTCCACGAGGCTCTGGTACTGCGGCTCTGGCTTCATGGGCTGCGCGTACTTGGCATGTGCGAGCTCGTACGACTGGTGGCTGTGTGAAGAGGCGGGGCGGCCACTGACAGAGGAGGACCGAGGTCGAGGGACTGTAAAGGGGGAGCGCTCCGGGTGCGGCTGGTACTCGGGAGAGAAGCCGCCAGGGGGTGGGTAGGGTGAGGCGTAGTGCTTGGGCTTGCGGAGATAGGAGTTGCGCAGATATGGATATTTTTGAAGGTGCCATAGATAGTTGGTATCAGTAGGTGGTGACTGCTTGGGTGTGGCAAGGCTCTGTCCAGAATGACGTGATGGTGGAGGGGTGAACAGAGTATTGGTGCCGGTTGGAGAACTTGCGTTGCCACTTCCCATCATTGGCGCTACAGGAGCTCGCTGCTGTACTGGCCGAGCTGGCATGGTCGACGGACCAGCTGAATACGGCGGATATGGTGGGAATGGATTGGACTGGGGTGTGGTAGGTCCTTGCAAGAGGCGTGGATCAATCTGTGCATCAGAAGAAATTTGGCTCGGTCGGCGCTGGGATATACTGGGGGGTGAATGCGCATGTGGCGCTTGCTGTTGCGTTGGTGCTGCTGGAGCTTTGGCAGACGAGCCGTAGGCAGCGTGCCCCATATACATGGTAGGACCACTGACTCCAGGCCGCACAGTGGGGGTACCTGGTAGTTGAGGCATTCCAGGGCCCTGGCCCAAAAAGCTCATCTGTTTCCGAAGCGCTTCGGAATCGACATTGTAACCGGCAGGAACCTTTGGCTTGTATTCATATGGTCGGTCAGCAGGACGCATCAACGGCTGAATCTTGGCATGTCGAGAGGCTGCCATAGCACCGTTCAGTGCGTTGACATTGGCTCCGTTCGGATAAACGGTGGTCGGTGCTTTGCGCTCAGCACGTTGGACAGGCGCTGGCGGTGGCTTCACCGTGTCGAGGAAATTACTCTTGGTGTTATGTGTCGTAATCTTGGTATCATGAGTAAATTGTGCCCGGGCTTCCGTTGATGTCTTTCCCAGATAAAACCAGAGCTGATTAGGTTTTTCCAGTTGAATCTTTGCCTGCATCGGATTGCGGCATTCTGAGAGGGAGACCGGGTTGAATTCCTGCCATTTGAAGGCAGGGTTATCGAGGAAAGGCTCACCGATTACGGGCGGTCCGTCTTTTTGGTTCTGGGTAGATACCGCAGTTTGGCTGATCTCGGCAGGAAGAGGAATGGCTTTCTCGGAGGGCTTAGGACGTTCGGACTTGGCGGGATCATGAGGTGCGAGCCACTTCCATTCGATTTCGACGCGATCCCCTTCAGGCATCACTTCCAGGATGATGGTTTGTTCCGCGGGGCGATTTTCCATGACAATGCCACCAAACACTTCGCCCTGACCAACCTGGGCCTGAGCCACTTGTCCGGCCTGCAGATTCTTTCCATAGTCCAAGACCAACTTATCTTTTTCAAGGAGCTCAAAGTCGAAGTTCTTAGGCTTCTTAGGTCGGTGATATCGGCATCGGGCGTGGTAGCCTTCCATGTAGTACTCGGTCCCGTCTTCGCCAAAAGTCGGAACATCTCCAAAATCAAGGTCTACACCTGCGGCGTGAGCACATGTGGCGTGATACGCTCTCGTGCACTTCTTAGTGCCACATTGGAAGCATGCTCCACGCTTAGAGCGGCAAAAGATGCAGCGCAGTTCCAGTCGGGCCTTATCGATTCCAGCTACATTGCAAACGGTTCGCCTGCCGTTAATCTCAGCGACCCAGGTCTCAGGAGTGAGCAGGCCACATAGTTCGTGAGCTCTCTGACCGTTGTCGGTGGGGAGGATCTTGTCGAAGCTGGCAACGTTGGGGCACAGAGCACAGGGGAGTTCTGTCGGCGCCTTGATCCGGAGTTTGATCCGCTTAACTTTCTTTCCAGCATCTTTGTCCTTGGAATCCCGCTTCCTCTTTCGTGGAGGTGCCTTTGCTTTCCCAGCCACACTCTGTGGCGGGCTTGGCAGATTCCCACTTTCGTCTTCCAATTCTTCATCCTCATCGTCGTCTGTCTCTTCATAATATTCAGGAGTCGGCTCTCCTCTGAGCTTTCGCTCAATCTCTCCCACATCAACCCACACACTGTCAGCTTCACAGTGGCATTTGCGCGCAATCCTACCGTAGTCTAGCCAAGCTTCGGTTGCAAAGTTGACAGACTCGGCACAGTTGTAGCCAATGTTGTAGCCAGAGTGATATCCGTAAGGGAAGGTGATGACAAATTCACCTTCGTAGTGGACGAGTTTGTTGACTTTGATGTTGTACTGCTGCTGCAGCAAAGATGGAGAGATGAGATAAGTCTTGTGGCGCAAAAATTGATCGCAATTCTTGGCATCGTTTGGCCATACATCTGGAGTGAGCGTCAATACAGGCCCTACCAGAACAGATTGCCAGCACTCACTCTTCATAGCCACCTCGAACCGCCTTGCATCTTCCTGCGAAATGCTATACCATTGCTTCGGAGCACCGAAGTGAATGTAGTTGATACTATACAAATCAACATCCTCCAAATGCCAGGCGAAAGTCGCTTTCCACATGCCCAGGTAAAGGTAGGCGGTATTGACGCCAGGAACTTTGGTCCCGAGAACATCGAGCAGATTCTCGAGTTTGGCCACATTCCAGCTTGCAGTGGAATCATCAAACAGTGATCCAGGCATATCAGCGCCGTACATCGGCGGGGCATAAGTCAGGGTTTTCCAGTACTTGTCCTCTAACTCGGCGCACCGCTCAGGAGTGTATTCGTTAACATCTTCAAGTTTGTACTCGAATCCTTCAAAGGCTGCTTCATCCACTTCTTCCAATTTCTCTTCGCGATTGTTCATTCGCCTGGAGGACACGGATTTCGGCTGACGGCCAACAGATTTGGACGGAGAGTCTTTGGGCTCTTTCTTGACTTTAGTCTTGGCTATCTTTTCTTCTTTGGGCGGAGACACAGGAGTTGGTGGTTCTTGTGCTTCCTCCTCGCCATTATCATCTTCCGTCTTAATAGTATCTTCGGGAATTGGCTTTTTGCGAGGCCGGCCAGGTCTGCGTTTGGTGCCTTCGGGAACCTCGGGAGGAGGTGGACGAGTCGTAGTTGCTTTCTTGGTGCTGGAGCCTCGGACAATTTTCGCTTGGTTCCGTCGTCTTTCACCTCGCTTGGCAGGTGGTTGATGTTGCGGTTCCTCTGTCAATGACTTCCACTGCGGTAGGTTGTAGGAACGCTGCTTCTCGATATTTGCCTGAGTGTATGTGCCATGCGTACCAGAGAATTCCTGAGTGATTGGATTTTTCACCTTGATTGTCTTGACAGCTTCATTGAGTTGCGGGAGCGAGTCGCGCCTTGCAGCAAAATTACGTTAGCTGCGGTGGGGCGATTTATGGCAGATGAAATGCTTACCATTCTTGTGGGGGAATAACTTTGACAATTCCAGATCTCATCCCATACTTATCGATCTTATCAATGAATTTCTTGAAGCTCTTGAACTGCTTCATAGTCTGAATTCGGAAACTCGATTAGCACATGCACAGCGGAGCTCCATACATGACTGCTTCCATTGCCGGAATATTTCCGCACGGGAGATGTCATTCTTCACAAAGTACTTACTGGCTTGAAAACTGGCACCTTGCCATCCTCCCAATAGTGGTCCGGCTCAACTTCACCAATGTCATCATCGTTCTCATCGTCAGCTTCTACATCGGAAAGGTCCGAGGACGCAGCGGCAGCCTTATCCATATCCTCCTCGCTTGCCGGCGGGGTGAGATTCTCTGCTGGAACGCTGGGCTCCTTTGGCGGCTGCTGCCCCTCAATCGTCTCGTGTATGGTTTCACCTTCCATTGCGAATGGATTAATCGGATGTACTTTAAATGGTAGAAGATTGTGGTGACTCCTGGCTTGCAATCAGAGGGTACCCTTGCATGTGCGTCACTTTCACAGCGACACGCAGGCTCGGATGCAATAGCGAGCGGCAGCCGGTCGCAAAGCACCAAGGTGGTGCACCAGCATTAAAGGAACTGCGATGCACAAGATGTAGCTTGAGGATGGACGACGGGCACGAGGTTTGGAGTAGCTGCGTGAGGGGAGGCGAGGTAGCAGGTTGGGGCTCCGCCTAGGATCCGCTATTCCTAATTTGGATAGCGCAGCATACTCTCAACGTACGACTTCAACTGCTCGGCTTCTAGAATCGGAGCAGTGGCAGTCAACATTCCAACCAAAACTACGCCCCAATATAGAACGTCGATGCATCCTATGGGATTTTTGTATCGTCGATAGGTAGGTATGAGCTATTCTGCTGGGCAAACAATTTACGGAAATTTATTCTTTCTTGGTGGATTATCTGCCAAGGTTTTGTCTATCATCCATAACGCTATCAAGGATCGGGGTTTGTGTACCTGATTAATGTATGGTTAGAGCCTTACACTTCGCGATCAAAGCCAAGCTATTGTTTCAATCATCATGCTCTATACAAGGTACCGAATATTCACATCCGAAGAACTTTGTCGGAGCGCTTGCACTTTTGGACAGCGAGTGCGCAGGTCTTTCTCAACATGTCATCAGTAACACCCGGCATCTTGTATCACTTCCAGCAATTGTATGATTTTTTGATGCGACAGGATATTGGGCCTGGAACCCCTCTTGAGCAGAAATTCCGGCTGTTCGTATAGGTACGATTAGCAGCCGGGCGCGTACCTGCAGACGGTTGCCGGTGCATTAGCGTGGCGACGACCCCAGATTCCAGCATGAGGCGACCTGTAGCCGATAATGCCACGAAGCCACGTGGGAAATATTGGATCAGGTAAAAAGCCAGAGGTGCCTAGCTCGCGACAGAGCCGGAGCAGCCTAGTGTCCGCCAAGTGTTGTATCCACAGTACAAGGAGGTAACTGGATACGACACAGCAGGGATCTTGCTTCTCATTCAAATCTGATGCCGTCCACAATTAATCTTGGCAATATCTTTACACTTCCTGAGTTTTTCTTTTCTCCTTCAACTAAAAGTAGTTTGGCCGACGCAAAGACCATGCGAATGCCCCTGCCTAAAACCAAGCACCGCTGGCATGCAGATGACGCTGATATCAAAGCAAAGCTGGACAAACACCATTCGCAAATGGCTTCACAGGGCAGAACCCGAAGCAGCCATGAAGAAGAAAAATGCAAACCTTTCCCTCCTCTCCTCACCTCACCCACTCGCAAACTCACAGGGCAGCACGGAATATGAAGGGAGCTGAATGCAGACAGTAAATATACTGGGCACCCGCAAGTCGAATCATCCATCTCTACTGCTGCGGTTGCGGCTGCGGCTGAGGCTGATTCTCGCGGCCCCTCCCACCGCGGAACCCGCCACCCCTTCCACC
>JAGFVP010000285.1:0-37724 GCA_021031095.1 Bathelium albidoporum | reverse complement strand
CCGTCCCACCCCGCTCCCCACTCTCCGCCTCCTTGATCCCCTCCAGATCCGCCTCCTCCCTCGTCAGCGGCGCCGCCTGGCTCACGTGCGCCTCGTGCCGCCGCCACCCCTCCCGCGTCAGCTCGTCGAGCCCGGTCGCGAAGAGCGTCTCCGGGAAGTGCTCGGCGCCGAGGTCGCGCAGCAGGGTGAGGCGCGTCGAGGCGAAGAGCGTCTTGGTGCGCACGGGCGCGGCATCGGGGATGTAGGTGATGGCGGTGAAGGATGGGGTGGTGGTAGTACCGGTGGCGCCGGAGGTAGAGGCGGGCTGGGAGGAGGGCTCGTCTCGGCGGAGGAGGATGTATGCAGCGGCGGCAGGGCTGAGGTGGGCGGTTAGGTTGGTGAGGTCGTCGAGGAAGGAAGGGGAAGTGGAAGGGATAGGCGCGAGAGGGACGAGGGATTCGTTGGTGATGCCGGCGAGGAGGCCGCGCTGGGTGGGGGTGGTTTGAAGGGTTTTGAAGGCATCGCGGAGCTCTTGCGATGCTGGGATGAATTAGCTTGGGATACAGAGTCGATTGTACGACAGCGAAGGAGCAATAGGTGCTTCCTAGTACCTGATATGCCAGATTGCATGGCGGGGAAGGTGTTGGAGGCTTGAGGGGACGGTACGAAGTACTGCTATATTAGGAGAGTCGAAGTGCGGAGTTGGCTCCTGGCGCAGAGACCCTTTATTCTCCAGAAGAGCGAATCATCATTGGCACAAGAACAGTCTTATTTGAATATAGGCGTTGTGCAATCCATCGACATTCGCTACACTTTCCCTTGCTTCTGGTATACTTCGAGATACAAGCGTGCCGAAAACTGGAAAAGACGCCGACCACCATTCAACGCAACCACTCCATGTTCCATCGCAGATTTTTCAGAATTCTCGCTGCATGTCCTGCGCTCAAAACAAGTTCTATGACCTTTGTTCCCATGCCCTTCACTGACCGAGAGTATGTTTCAAAAGGAAACCCAGACGGCAACCCACTTATAAAAGACGTCGGAATCAGCTTCGTTGGCTCACCTGACAGCAGATGCACTTGTCTTGTTCTTTTGCCTTGTATACTCTGGCAGGAACAAGGTCCATTGGAGACGCCCATCAAGAGAATCGTTGGCCGCCTCAAACGCAGTAGAGGGGTGGGATTTCAAAGCGCCTCGAAACATTCCTCGCTCATTGCCGAATTCTTTTCCTTTTACCCCTATTGTCAAAGTCTCCTTTCAAAGCAGCTCACCTTCAACCCGCTTGACAATCCGCGTGCTTTCCAAATACGTTAGACGCCCACACGTAACGTTGGAAGAGAGCTTAGGGGTGCCAAAAGAAGTTGGTGGCAAGACCGGAAATGTCATGTCAGGAAAGATCAGCAACAAACGTATCAATCGCGCAGCTCTGTCAGTGTGTGGTTCAAGTCGTGTGAATCGTCCGAAGCGCTTCATCTTGCTCTGAGGTAGTTTCTGTGAAGAATCTAGCCCCCTTTGCGTTGTGCTTCGTTCGCAGGCAAAGGCTCACCGCCAGTCCCAAACCGTCCACGCTCTTCATCGAAATTGCCACCTCGACGTCCACCCTTCCTGCTCTTTTGCTGCTGCCAGCCATTTGCATGTCCATTAGCAAGAGCCGATGGCTTCGACGCTGAAGCTGCATAAGCGTTTGCTCCGGCAGGATTGGGTTGTGAGCGGCTTCGTTCGTGAGTGCGACTGGGATTTTCTGCTTGCAAGTTCTGGTTCTCTTTCGAAGATCCATTGACGTTAGATTTTACGATGATATTCCCTTGTGCCGCGCCAGCCTCTAGACGTCGACGCATGATCGGCGAGGGTGACTGTGTCTCAAAGACTGGTGACAACTGCGGCACTGGTGCTGGTCGAGACTCCGCTGCGCGATCTAGCACGATCCTTGAAGTGCGTCCATCATCAACCTCTCGTAACTGCTGCGAATGGGATGGTTGTGCCGGGCCACTTGACTCTTCTTGGGGATTTTCTGGTAGCTTGGTACCGTTCTGGCCATAGAAACTTTGTTGTCCTTGTCCAGATGATGGTTCAGCATTTCCTCCCAAATCACCATTCTGGATTGTTCGTTTGTCATGCGTGGTAGCGGATGTTGGACCTTGAGATTCTGTATTGTATCGCTGCTCTGGACAAGCATCGGTCAAGTTTGAAGTCATGAAGCGTCTCGAAAGCTCATCTGGGGATTGGCCAAAATCACCAAATTCAGGCAATTTAGGGAGATTCGCAGACGTCCTGATTGACGATGTTGATGGTACACTATCTTGCGGGTCAAACCCATGGTGACTGCTGTTCACTAACGGCGTTACGGGAAAGGATCCGTTTACGATAGGAGGAGGCTCGTCAGGATTCGGCTCAGGCACATCAGTCGGCACGTGATGCGGCGGAATATACCCCGGCAGAGGTGCTGAGTGTAAGCCATTCGAATAAGCCCTCGGACGACTCAGTGGAGAAGGTGACCGAGACGGTCGTATCAGACCTTCAGGCGGCGGAAATTCCGGTGATACATGTCGCCGACGGGTCGGAACATCAGTATACGGAGGTGCTGCATTCAAGCTAGCAACGTGGTATTGTGGCATTAGCTGGGGCGATTCACCGACGTAATAGCCAACATACTCCTTCGCCATACCCGGATCAACGGCAGTGCCAGAGAAGGGAGGCATTTGTGCATACCGTCCCGGAGCGCCATTCTGGCCCTGTGGAACAAATCCTGGATGAGGGCGGGCCATTGGGTGTCCAATTGCGCCAGACACGTCAAAACCTGGATGAGCGTACGCGTGTACAGCCAAAGGATTCGGGGTTGAGCGTCCAGGTTGCGACTGAGACCTTACAGAAGCAACTCCAGAGCCATCATTGGCGGAAGCGCGATGGACGCGGTGTATAGCAGGGACGGTGGCCATCAACGATGGAGATGATGGATTCGTACTTGTTCCAGGATTGTCCTGCTGGGATGTCTGAGGGGGCATTTGAGCTCGCGGGTAATTGACTGGAAAATGGTAGAGAAATCCGGGAAGGAGTGCGTCCTGTTGCGGAAGCTCACTCGCTGCTCCTCGGCGAGAATTGGAAGGATTGCTCGTGACCGATCTTGGGTTAGGAGCAGCTACCACACGATTTCCTGGTAGGTGGCCTTGAACAGGATGGACCTGCGTGTGGGCCATGTGTGCCTTGAGCATGTTCTCTTGGATGTTCAAGTACTGGTATTGTTGAAGGAGTTGGTTGTGTAGATTGTTCGGATCAAAATAGTCATTGCTATTAGCTCCGATGGGCGGACTATGCGCATATCCATGTCGAGGTTGTCCAAAGGCGGCTCCACTTGATGACCTTCGGCCTGATGGACCATTGCGCTGATTGAACTGCTGTTTGCCTTTGAGATTCAGGTTGAGGCTGCCTAATCCGCTGATATTCGAGCTCCGTCTAGTCTGTGAGTGACTTCTTGACAGAATTGGTTTCGGCTTTGGCTCGGGTCTCTTGAACGTCGCCTTTTCCAGGGGTGGAAAAACGTATTGTTCCAAGCACTGATCAAGCTTGAGCCCGTCTGCCAGCAGATCAAATGCTCTTCGTAGCTCTTCATGTATTCCATGAAAGGAGTAATCGTCAGCAGAGTTGCCCAGATTACGATACGTGTTGAACGGCTCTTCCACGCAAAGCCTTCGTTCCAGTGGCCAGCCTTTGACATCTCTTGTGACCAACTCACCTTGCCGTACGGAAATAACGAATTTTTCGTAGTCAATCTCGTATCCATACCGACGAAAGAATTGAAACAGGAGCTGGCCTAACGACTCTTTGTTTGCTTGTCCACAGCCACGTAATGATGGTACGTCGTCCGCGAACGTGCTTTTGATGCCTTTCTCGTTGTATCGCATCAAATGAGGAGCTTGGTGCAGGACAGGAAGAACAGGCGGACTTCGGGTTTGCAGAAAGTTGATGATCATGCATAACCAGGTATAGGAACTTATGGTTGCTCCCATTGCTATAGTAGTTTAGCGGGCGCATGTGTCACGAGGCCGTTCTACTTCCTTACCAGCATCGTTGATGATTCGACGACTCGTCCAGTGCTTGATGATCATTGCAAGTGGACGAACGCGCTCATCAATTTCCACGTACGTTTTGATCATTCGAGTATTTTCCAGTGCGGCCGTGTTGTTAACGTTGAGATCGCAAGCAAGTTTAAGTTCCGGATCCCAAATCTTGACGATAGGAACTTTTGCAGAAGAGACGCAGACGACTTTTTGCATGCCGTCTATTGCTGTATTAGCGCGAAAGGTACCCGTTCTTGTAGAAATCGGTTGCTTACTTTGTGCCAGCACCTCGGCAAGCATGCACACCTTTTCCAATTCTTTCATGGACGTGGTAATACAGATATCAACTGTCTCTTATAAGTATTCGTTATCCAATGTCGAATTCTTTACAACCAACCATCTGAATCGCTCGAACATAACATGTTTCCTGATGAACCAAACACGTGAACTCTGATATCTTTGCCTGGCCATTTCTGGTTGAGGAGCTTTTCCAACTTCGTGAGCAGTCGCAATCGCCTTTGAGTGCTATCTTCGTCCGGAAGTAACCGGTCGTAGAGCTCTCTCATATCACCACTCAACTTGTCTTCTTCATGCGCTTCCAAAGCCACCTTTGGTTGCTTCTTGGGAGGTTCGAGTATTGAATCGCCTCCTTCAGTGTATATAAAACGCCGCCTCGGCACTAAAGACCCTTCGTATTTGCATCCACCTCCTGAGTCCGACTTGGGATAGGCAGACATGATGCGGTTCGCTTCTGAGGTGACGGATTGCGGGGAATGACTGCCAAGTCGGCCGACGGGTGACGGCGACCGCGAATTGGCCATACGGCCTCTTGCATGTTGATGAGGAGTAGAGGGGACGGAGTTAGACTGATGGCTAACAATGGGAGGACGAGGTGGTAGCGAGTTTCGGCCTGGGCTGGAGCCTCCGCGAGTTGTAACGGACATGATTCCAGGCCTTGCTCACTATGAGCAGAACGCCGCTCTAAAAATCAACGGATATTGGAATGTCTTGCCCATGGAGAGAAAACCCTCGTTCCTGGAGATAGGACGCAGCTTGACCGCCAACCTCACCGGATGTTCTGATGGATTGTAGCGAGAGTCCGTGGAATGAAGGTTTCAGATTCGTTAGAATCTTGGAAGATTGAAAGAGGGGCACAAGCGGATTGATGCGTGAAAGAAATGGGAAGTCCGCAGTGAGGGTAAGGGTGCAACAGCTCGGGGCGACGGCTCGATCCCGATCCAACACACTTTTGCACACCCGTGATCACTTCACAGTCAAGGTCTTAGACTGAGAAGTGGCATGAGGCAGCTGGAAAGTGAACGGCGAGCGTTACTTGACGTCCTGGCGGAACTCCAGCAAAAGTTGGCGTAACCGCGGAGAAATAAGCAGACCCCGGGTGAAGAGCGTGGGAGAAAACGAGCGAAAGTCGGCTTGCGTGCGCGGTAAACGTCTTCAGTATGGATGTAAGGGCGTGGAGGAGTTTGGAAGAAACAATGGAAGTGGATTGCAATTTGCAGGAGTCAAGGGCGTTGCGGCGTACGAGGTAGAGTGCGGATGGTCGTCCGAGTAGGACTACGGGGGCAACTCTATCCTACAATTCCATGCCACCCTGTGTCATGCAGCGTCCGTCTCGTAGCCGATCAGCCCTGATCTGTTTCGAAACAACCACCAGCACCACCGATACGCTTGATAGTAGGCCGCATGGCGAGCTCGAGGTGATGCCTGCTCACGTCCGTGACGACTATGGCCCAATCTGGCGGAGTGAGGATTGGGGAGCTCTCCAATACCGCTGAAGCCAGCCAGTCAGAGTTGCCAAGCATCAGCCTTAATTGCCAAAAATACCGAAGACGACGAATGTTCTACAGGCAGAAAGAATAAGCTAGGCCCTTTCCCCTGCATCATGCTCCGATTATTTACATCATCTCTGGCAGACAGACTGGCGGAACACAGCGGGTGCCACATCTGGGTCTTCTGCCTATATGCGCTGATGTCTCCTGCCCATCCAGCTCGAGAGCAACCCCATTCAGCCAGCCAGGCATCTATGATGATCTCTGTTTCGCTTCCACCAGCTTGTTGACCGGTGGGCTGACCTCGCGAAAACGCTGACGGCGTAAGCCGCAAAAAAATTTCTATGCTGAGAAGGGTGACGGACAGATGATTGGTTGAAGCGCCGGGTTGGACGTAATACAAGGCGTGCGAACCTTTGCCGTTGTATACGAAGGAGTCCACAGCCATATGAACCTGATTAAATCAGACCATCGCTACTCTCAGTCGGTGAATAGCCGATGCAGAGGGATTCGCAATGGCAGCTGTTAGCTTCTCAGATATTTCCTCTAATAATGGCCGGTGGCATTCTCTGTCGGAAGCTCTTGATCCACTTAAGGCAACGCGGATGCGCTTTGCTGGAATGCTGGAGATCGCGGAGGCTCAGTGACGATAGAAATCAGATCATATGATTACCCAGTCCAGAAAGAGAATTGGTGATCGGAGAGATGCAAATAAAGGGTCTGTCCTTTGATGGTTGGCGTATGCCAAGACATCCGTCCGGATCGGGTCTTCATCGGCCCTATCCGAGCTTTACCCCACCTTTTCCGCCCCACCGCGCTGCAAAAGACTGGCTAAACGCCAATTTTCTGCCTTGCCCAGCTTGTTCCTTGCATCTGTCGAGAAGGATTCTGCTCGTAATCGTAGCTAACGGTTGCTGACGTACTTCGCTCGGAAAAGGCACATATGCTGGATCTCATTGGTTGGAATATCTAGCAAGCTGGAATGGCACCGAAGAGGAGACTGAGTATGTCGCTCTCAATCAGACGACCCTAGTTTTTGTTGATCGAACTCACAATTGCAGACAATCCTGTTCTCTTGTAGGAGTTACTTCTGGCTCCACTCAAAGACCATTGCTCACCCTTTTTACAGTATCTGTGATTTGCAGGAGAAGTTCCGTTCTGTCATTTATGAATACCCAAGAGTTCTTGCAACTGCGCAGAAAATGCTTAAAGCAAGTGAGACTACCCTTTCGTCACCAGCAGATCATATTTCATGTGTTTCAAAGTCGCGCATCGGGTTGTCTTGTTCAGAAACTGAGAGTACTGGCACGCAATAGGTGGATCATTGGATATTCCCGTATTTGCAACGACTCAGGTGAGGTCCAGGTTAGGGGACACTTGCAGCGAGCTTAACCTAGATGGACCTGGTGGCATCATAACAAGAGCCCATTCTGACAAGTCTCATTTTTCCATGTGGTTGGTGTGCCCTCAAACCACGTTTCTTCCTCGAACTCTTTCCTTTAAACTGCTTACCAAATGTAGGATACCGGAGATAAGGGAAGCCCTCCGTCTCCTTCCCGCTCCTAAAAAGGAGATTATCCTCATCGGTATCGAAGCCCACATCTGCGTGCTTCTGACAGCCCTAGATATGATCGACGAGGGACACACTGTTTACGTTTTAGCAGATGGTGTGTCTAGCTGTAATAGAGAAGAGGTGCCTATTGCCTTGGATCGCATGAGACAGGCAGGTGCGTTGGTGACGACCAGTGAGAGTTTTTTGTATGAGTGCATGGGAGACGCAACAGTCAGCGAGTATGACCCCTTCCTTTTAGCAACGGACAGCGCTTCAGCCTCCTGTTCGTTGGCCATAGCTGATCTGTGCCGCGCCTCATAGGTTTCGTGCTATTGCAAGTCTTGTTAAAGAGACAAAAGACGATACTCGGGATGCACTCCAGGCTCTGTGTAAAATATAGAACGAGCAACTGGGACGATGCACTCGTCATTAGTCAAAGCGCTAATTCACTTTACGAGGGATTTGCGAGGCTGAGGACTAGAGCCTACAACCCCGACAAAAAATAAGGTAGTCTTCATATGGTTTCGCTATTATGGAAAACAAGATGAAACGTGATGACTAGCATCTGTCGGCCATAGGAAAGTCGGCCCCTTGGCGGGATGCTCCACTGGCGCGCCCATTTCGTGTCAGCGGCGCATAAGCCCGTAGGTAGCGCCTGCCATCTAGGAAACGATTGCCATACCACGCTCCATTTCTTGAGTTCCTGGTGAGGGTATTTTAATGTGTGCTGGCGTACTCCGTTCAAGTAGCCTCATTTTGCCGAGTTGCCTAGTTCTACAACCATGACTGCTCTCAAGCCCTTTAAGGTCGATAGCAGAATCTTCAATCGTCATCTCTTTGGCCAGATCCTTGATCTTTGGTTTGCGGATCTCCCTCGAACATCGGTAGCTCCAAATCAGACTCGAATTTTGAAATGGTTTGGCGCCGGTGACCTGGCGGCGCGTCAAGCTTTTGACGACGCGTGTCGGTCCAAGTCTCAAAAACCACTCGATTTGCTCGGACCGACGTCAATCAACCTACCCAAGTTCACCACCTTTGAGAACGAACGAGTCAATGCTGTTTCAATTGCATCGCCATTTCTAGAGCTGAACGAGCTCAGGCATGACGATATCGACGCAAGACGATATCGACGCAAAAGCGGAAGGGGTGCTTGGTTTGATCCTCCTCTTTGATCAACTTTCCCGAAACACCTTCCGAGATCGACAAGACATAATATATGCTCATTATGACCGGCTCTCTCGCGCTCTGACCCATTGCATGCTGGACAGTAAGGAGGACAATCCGATTTTCTCCATTGACAAGAGATCATTTTGTCGGCTATCGCCGCCTTACCGCATTTGGCTTTACATGCCTTTGATGCACTCAGAGGATCTCAAAGATCATGAGGAACTTCATCGGATAGTCTCTGAGATGAGAACGGAACAGCAGGGAAACGAGCCTGGAGTAGAATACATCGATAGCTTGTTCAACTTCGAGCTCAAACACCGCAAGATTCTGGAACACTTCGGCAGGTATCCGCACAGAAATGCTGTTCTGGGTAGAGAATCGACATCTGCAGAGCGCGAATGGCTCAAGGAGGGGGGCGACACCTTCGGAACGGGATAGATCAGTCTCACTATTAGCTTGACAGGATTACTGCATTGAAGGCTGAACCACCTGTGACAGGAAGCCCATCAATTTCTAGCAAAGCAAATCGAAATCAGATGACCCAGGGCTCCAGCAGGTTCACTTGCAGAAAATTTCTAAGCTCGGAATGCCCGGTGCGTGATTCAGTCAATCTATGCCTGAGCTCGCGCTATCCGTCTTTGACAGCCCCTTTCGCAGCAATTACTTGCCATTTATTCCAAATGAAGTTTCGTCACTACGTCACTCGGAGTTTAATGGCAGAGGACAGATCGGATGAGGAAGTAATAAACGTAATTGCCCAAGGTTAATTGATCAAGTACTGGCCTTTCGGCTCCGGAGCCGAGTAACTTTCTTGATGAGACTTCTCGTAAGTCAAAATTACAGATCATTCATTGCTACCGGACTCCGATAAATCTGTTCAGTCCTTGAATGGTATTTCAGTGTACGAAATCAATTCCTCAGACTTTAAATGATTAGTGCATCTCCACGCGATCGATTATTTGAGAGACCGATCTTGCATTTCCAAGCATAACTGGCATACTACATTTTGGTAAAGAACATCACAGAACAAGCCTCGCCAAAGCGTCTTGTTCATCATGTCGCATTCCTTTGGCGACAAACCTCGAGACTCACAAACAGAGCCATTTGCAGCCAAAGCATAAGAAGGAAGCAATGGGATCATCCAGGTTGTTGACATAAAGTACAACAGATTTACAGCCTTGCTCTTCTGTATCCATTTGACGCAAGGCTTTCCCATGGCAGCCCATTTTTCCCCACCGTTTCGTTAAGAAGGGAGGGGGTGTGGGGCGGGTAAAACAAAAAAAGAACGAATGTCAATCGAGTAGGTCCTTCGGCAGCCGGAGAATGGAAGCCTGCTAATGTAAGAAAGAGCAGGTCATTCCGCGCTCTCCCTCATTCTACCCGAAAAGGATGCTGTAAATGACGCTGCATGCTCGCCATGTACCACATCCACAGCCTGCACTCATACTGGCCGAAAATTTACTCAAAAACTTCTGCTATCTCTCCGTCCTCGCATGTGAAAGCATCTGCAGTGCTCCTCCTTTTTCCTGTTCTCAAAATCGTCGATTTCTACTCAAGGCAGAGGCTGCAAGCGCAGATTCTTCTGCAATTTTGCAGGCTCGGTCCGAACTTTGATGGAAACGGAAAGATCAAGCATTCGTTGCATATCCACGCTACAAACCTGCGACCAAATATGAATCCTCTACAATTGAGTGTGTGAGACGAAAGAGCGCCACCGCCACTGTCTAGGACTTTATCTTGCTTAAGACTACAGCCCATGCCAAACTCTAAGCGACCAGAAAAAAAAAGCCCTCATAAGAAAACGAAGTTCTTTACATGCGCTACGATATTGAAAGGTTGTTAGGAAGCCGAAGCAGATATCATTTAGATAATAGGGAAAGCGGTATATGGGAATCGAGCTCTATTGGTCCTGAAAGCGGACATTATGTCTTCCTGAAGATACTGATGTCGATGATGGTTGAACTGCTAAAACTCTCGGGTTTGGTGTCAGAAGATAGACATCATCTCCCCTGGCTTTCCCCACGATTCCGCGTAATGCGTTAAGCAAACCATGCGCATTGATTCGGGACTTCGGATCAACACAAAGCATCTTGTCCATGATGAGGTCCAGAAGGTCGTGGATGAGACTGGAGCAGCGCTCATGGCGACGAAGCTCCTCGACCCAGTCAGTCACTGCATCGCGGACATCGGCATCATCTCTATGCTTGTCTATGCTAAAAAATTTGTCCTCCGTGAAACTCGGGATCTTGTCATGAGCTCTCAGCCTCGCGCGCGAAAAGGCATGGATGGCCTCATTGCCTTGTAGGAGCCAGACAATGAATTCTAAGAAAACGCACCCAAGGCTCCAAAAATCATACACGCGAGAGACTGCAGTCCCTAGTCTTAACTCTGGAGGCTCATAAGTTGAAGTGTGAGCGACGTTCCATGGTTCTGATCTCGATCGAGAATCCCGACCATGAAATCTTCCTAATCCAAAGTCCGCAATCTTGAGAACGCCCCGGTTGTCCTCTGTGGATGGATCGCTCGAGAACCAGAGAATGTTTTCTGGTTTAAAGTCTCCGTGACGTCCATATAATTCTTCTCCCGGCTGGACCATCAAATCAGCATCGACTTGTGTGCGGATAGTCCCATCCAGTGTAAGAGGGTGCGTTGGCCGGAATACGTGGACTTTTAGTAGACCTTCCGCTATTCCTTCCATTTGTTTCAACGACCACAACACAGATTCTCTATCAAATGAAGGGTTTGGTCGCTGGATCCAAAAAGTTCTCAGGTCCGCATCTGCATAAGGTAGTATCATGTGCCATTTGCCTTTGTGCTTGTAAGTGGCATAAAGCTCAATCAAACAAGGGTGTGGTCCCAATCGACGTAGAATATCTCTTTCGTTTTCGAATTCCTTCTCGTCAGTGGTGTAGAGCGTTTTTATTGCGAATAAGCGGTCGCTCTGTACAAGTCAGCTTGTTTGGAAACGATCGAGGATGATCAAGGCCAAAGAGACTTACTTTCGCATCGGAATTTATCCAAAAATGGTGGTGCGACGGAACAATCTTCCTTGGAAGGATTTCGCTGTATCCACCGGATCGGCGTTCTTGGCTCTGGTCTTCGAACATAGGAGCGAGAAAAGGGAGTACCACAGAGTCGTCTAGGATATAGTGCCTACCAAGCTCAAATACCGGGGAAACCACTAGCCTCTGAGCTAGCCAGAACTTCTCCCTGTGCTTGGGCTCCCATCTCTCAAAAATCTTTATGTGAATGGCGGAATCACCGTCATTCGATCGAGCTTCCAGTATCCACTTCGAAGCCTTCTCTTCGCTATTGAAACCCTGCGATTGTCTTTGAAGCGGAAGGAGGTCATCGTAGATCTCTTCCTCCAAAAATCCCCGAATTTCCTCGGGTTTCTTGAGGTACGCAAGGATAGTGAATAGTTTTCTCGAGCGTTGGTAAACGGCTTGGGTTTCTTGGTTCAATTTGGCTTCAGATAGATCGGGACACTCAGCACGCAAAACATCTGCAATGACATGCTTATTTATCAATCTATCCTGAGCGCCCTGAGGAATGAGATGCGATCCAGAATATTGAGGACACTCGACTCGCTCTTTCCGAAGTTGTACCTTTAGGGACTTAATGCGATCTTTAGAGTCGAAATACTGGAACTGGGGAGCAGGTCTTGGACTGATTTTCGAGGCATCTCTGAAAGGCTGCAAAACAGGATCGTTGACCTGGCCCTCGTATGGGGGCAGAGGCACGAGACCCCACTGCTCTGTTCTCAAATCGCTGATTATGTAGCTCTTGGCATGCCCGTCTGGAGGCTCCATTGACTCGTCAGTTGGTCGTTTGGGCGAGCTCTGAGGAACGTCTTCAAGAAAGTCTTCAGAAAATGAGATTTGGTTTGGGTCCTTTTCAGTATCCGAGGCATAATTAATGATTGAGTTTTGCTTGCTGTCCGATATGCTGTCGTTTTCGTAATCGAGCACAGGCAATGACTTCACAGCCAGAAAACGGAGATGGATCGTGATATGGATCTCCCATGGGGATTGACAGTCCTGAGCACAAATCGGACAAAGTTCAAATTTAGGGTCTGTGTTAAAAACAGTTGTATGAGCGAACTTGAGGAGAATCTCCCTCAGAGTTGAGTTGGCATGATTTTCGTTAACATGTTTTTGTAGATCCATTTCCGTGGTGAAGGATTTATCTCTATGCGATCTCATTGGACAGCGCCACCTCAGACAATGATCCTGACGCATATGCTCAAGCCATTGGTTGCTATGCTTGTAGAGCACATTTGGTTTCTCGCAATTTGGATAAATGCATACGTACTCGTCAAGATCTCCTTTCACATGATTTCTGAGAAGTTAGTAAAAGACGGATAACAGAACCAAACTTGTACATACTCCCATTTAGCCTTATTTTTGACTTCTACAGGTGTCAGAATGATGAGACAATAGGGGCAAGCAGTCTCGATTCCGTGCTGAATCACTGGTCTTGGAGGAAGGGAGAGCCCGCCTTGATCCGCAAGAGGCATACTCTTGATCGATGACACAGCGTTGGGATTATTTATGGTGCCAAAACGCACAGGGTCGATGACAGCAGTCGAAGCCTGAGATACAACTTTGCTTAATGTGTCTTTCGTTTGAGGTACTCGACTTTCCTCAATTCTCGTAGGTGTTGCTGAGCCTGGCTGTGTGGGCGGTGCTACACTCGCTCGTTCCGTCAACTTAGAGGGCACTATTTCTGTTTGCTCTTGAGCTTCATCACGCAATTTAGACGGCCTAGTAGGATGTAATTCAAGGCGCGTTCGTCGATATAAGATTCTCTTTCGGCGAAGAAGCATAGTGGATACCAGGCGATCCCGAAGCCATGCTTCACAACTCGGATATTTGCGGCTAATGAGCTCAGCTGCAAAATCTTTGAATTGTGCTTCGAGGTCCTCTCCCTCCTCACATTTCAATACAAAATTTGCTGCCTTAACATTCTGGAGCTCAACACAAGCTATCCTGATGCAGTTCGACGTCTGATGGAGCAAATCCAGGTCCTCTGCGATTTTGGCCAGGATTTCGTCAAGATCAGATGTATTTCGTGGAATGTGTTCTGCTATGCTTTGTTCGTCCAACAGGATGGTTTGCGTTATAGAGTCGTTAATTCGACGTTGATTACTGGTTGCCAATGCCGCAATACTGTGAACTATACGCGTATCAATACAGGAGATTGCGAATCCATAAGAGACACATGTCAACTTAAGCCACTGGTAAGATGTAAGACGTGGGACGTCCCATGGTCGCTTAAAGAGAATGCTACCTACGATGCTCAATGTCTCTTTGCAAAGACTTAAGCAGCTGCACAACGAGACCATGAATATCTTCTGCATCTTGCAATCGGTAATCTAGACAAGACCGGGGTGGTGCGAAGACTCCAAGATTAACGATCCAAATGTTGAACCTTCCAAACTGGTTCTCCAACAAAGTACGGTGCCGGGCAGAAGATTTGCACAATGCTGGGTCGCATTGAACAAAGCCTTTGCGGCATGCTTCAGCACGACTGGAGATCGTTTCGTTAGTCATTTCATCCAAATTCACTGGCTGTTTCCACGTTAAAGTAACGTATGTAGACGTAGTGTATAAGTTGCTGCCGTCGCAGTGGTACAGTCAGCCAAAAGTTTCCAAGGGCAGAATAGTCGCGTCAAGTATAACTTGTGATAATCACATGAATTGCAAGAAGCTTGCAAGCTTCAAAAATGCGTCAGAGCACCTTTGCGAAACATAAATGCTCGAGCCGGGTGGTGCTCGAGCCTGGTAGTGAACGGAATATATTCTACCTGACATCACGAGCATGACGTATATTTTAATGCGGGCAGGCAAACAACCAATGAAATAAAGGTCAGTACTCTCAGCCTCACAGCACTTCCTCAACCAATTCTGCACTGCACTGAGGAGAGCTATATACATTTACCACTTGCGCGAAGTTATCTTGAAGAATAGGAAACAGGGATCTGCTTTATGATATCGCGCCGGCGCACGCACTATCATTGTTCAGCTGAGAAATCTACACTAGGCAGATGTCCAATCTTGACCTCCTTTTCGAAGTCCTGAACGTCTTGGCTTGCGTGGCGGATTCTCTTGGCGAAAACACTTGCGACCGTCCATCCAACAGCGCGCGCCTCGCAGACCCCGCCCGGGTTGTCTATCATTTACTTCGGATATGGTATACGTCGCTTGAAGATATACGATCCGAAGAGCTCAAAAAGATACGCTCAGAAGAGGTTAACATAAGGGTGCGGGAAATATTGGACGGACTGGATCAACGCATTGTGAGACGTCCTTCCTGGAATGATCTATTCAAGGATGTAAGTTTTGTCGCTTGCCCTCTCATTAAGTTCAACGCGTATTTATATTTGAGGGAAATCGCAATCTTGCTCTGCAGTTCAAAAATCCTCATCTTCGTTAGAGATAACTTGCAAGAACACTGAGTCTAGCTTCTTTACCTAAGGCAGTACGGCTTTGCCAGACTAATTAGTTCTAGCACACACCATATATACCTTCTGGGTTCCTGAGACTCAGGCAAGTAATGACTGTCTGGAAGTTACTCGGGCCAAAGCCAAGCTATACAAAATTAAGTCCTCTTATTGACTCTCTAGAGAGTTCTCGACCAGGTATTTTGGGTGGTTATTTGTGTGATGTCTCCAAGGACCTATCCGGTTTGGTACCTTCGTCATATTATGGTTTGACGGATCAGAAAGCACCAAGTATACGAGGGGAAGCTCCTCCTGAAATCTCGACTGAATTGTGCACGGTGTTCGAGACCCTTCGAAAGAGCTCACATTGTACGTGTGAAGCTCCTCATGATCTATACACAAGAGTGGCTTTGGCAGAATCCTGCTTGTCGAATGAATTGGACAGCGATATTGAACTCGACATGCTTTTATGCTCAGATGTGAAACCGAAGCATTGGAAAGTAGCCCGAGCTCGGACACGCAATTCGATGTAAGTGAAACAATTCGTAGATACCTGCTCGCAAGAAACTGTCGGGATTGCGAGCTGGCTCAATATTTCGGCCCCCGAACTGCTTGAGCATCTCAAAACCGCCCGAAGTTCCTTTCTTCAGCTACTCGCAACTCTATGAGAAATGCTAAAGTCCTCCGGAGCACTAGTTCCGTACATAAACCCAAGGGCGTCCACTTTTATTCCGAGTCCTCAGAATCATCAGGACCTATTCGTAATCGTCACCAAAAAGGATCTCGAAACCGAGTAGAGGGGCTGTGCGAAACTATCAAGACATTGTGAACCGCGGCAACAGCTGAATCTAGAGGTCGATAATGCGCAACTATACAAGACCGATCCCACCAGAGTTGCATGCTATAATTCGAGTGATCTTCTGACATCGACATCGCGGACTTTCGAAGAAATCATCAGTCTTCCAGGAGTGACGTCCAGTGATAAAGCTAAAAGAGAGCTCTCGGTCATACTCTCGTATGAGGTTCTCTACCTACACCGAAGCCCTTGGCTTGCTCCATCTTGGGGCAACAAGGATATTGTCTTCATTCCATCCGATGCTCAAATCTACCTAAAGCCGCATTTTGCGTCGCGCATTCGATGGGCTCAAGCTGTGTCTATAGGAGTGGTCAATTCTGAAGAAGACCACATCGATTACGACCATGATCTTCTTGCTCTTGCAACCAGGCTCATTGAGCTCAATACGGGGAAGACAATCGAACGGTTGGCTGATCATTACAGAATTGATCAAGGATGCCGGGATAGTCCCTGGTCTCTCGCGAACGATGTATTTGCCAAAATAGAGAATGGTTTGGATGATTCGACTCGAAGCGCTATTCGTGTTGGCCTTTCACTGCTCTCAGAACTCGACTTTGAGGAAGACGCTGAATCAGGACAAAATTCTCTCCACAAACTCATATTCGATAAGATCGTCCGACCTCTTGAAGAGGACCTCGAAAAGAGATTTCTCAATCAAGAACCTTTCCACCAATGGCGTACAAAGAGGAAGGAGCTTCTGATCGGTCCACTACCTCCCAAGGCAGAGCAGAACAACTATACTTCCACTTCTCCAACTAGGGTGCCAAGCCCTGTGGAACCTCCACAGACACTCAAAGCTAATATTCAGGAGACTTTCGGATTTGCTTTCGATGACGAGTCTTGTTCGGGGCAGTATGAAGCATGGTATGGACAACCTTTGTGATTCAGCTTTTGCATTAGAGCTAAAATCTTGCAGAAATCAGCTATCGGACACATGGATGGATGATTATGAACAGACATATGATTATTTTCTCGAAGATTCAGATTCCTCTAAAGACGTACCGAATGTAAAGATTGCCGTTTTAGATACCCATTTTGATCTCGATGATGAAGACATTCAAGCCTATCGAGATCAGAATCATCAGATCAAGGAGGTCAAGGAATTCATCAGTGTAGACGATCAATCGCGCCGTATCAAAAAAGGCGATAAAAGCAGTCATGGAAAACACGTTGTAGGAATAGTACTAAAAATGGCTCGCGATGCTCATGTTTACATCGCTCAAATTGGGCTCGAAGGCAAAGACTGTGCAGCACAAGTCGCGAACGTACGTCTGTCATCAAAATTCTTTTCGAGGAAGCCTTATGAGTCTCATTCAGACGTTGACCATTGCTAGGCTATCCAGTATGCAGTTGACAAGTGGAAAGTCGACATGATAACAATATCATGCGGCTTTTCAGCACCGGGCTCTGGCTATGAAGCTATCACAGCGGCTATTCGCGCGGCTGACCAGAGCAATGTTCTCATCTTTGCGGCAGCATCAAACGGCGGCAGGAATCATACAAGGGCATATCCCTCCTGCGATTACAGAGTCATATGCATCCATTCAACAGACGGCAAAGGTAACTGGTCTAGTTTTAGTCCCCACAAATTACAAAATAGCACGAATTTTGCTACTCTTGGAGAGGCCATTAATTCGGCTTGGCCTGGATCCCGTGATACCGATGGAAGTCGGTCTTGTACGAAGCGAAAATACGGGACATCTTTCGCAGCACCCGTTGCCGCATGTATTGCTGCCTTTCTCATAAGATTCTCCCATGTACATCTTGATGCACAGAGTGTGGAAAGAATCAGGAGTCTTGCTGGAATGAGGGCCGTCTTGAGCCATATCGGAACTTACGCGCCGCGGGAGCCACGGCGAGATGAGTACCAATATCTCTACCTATCTCGACACCCAGGAAATTTTTTCGGTGTAAAGACAAAGGATCGGATAGCTACAGAAATGAGGCATATTCTCGAAGCAATATGAGAAACGTGCTTAATGTAGTCTGAGTAGCTGGGTTCTGTAGGAGCACAATCTAACTTACTAGGTATCTTCAAGTTCTATCAGAGCAGATAATCAGTGTAAAGAGATACACTAAATAACTTTGCTTGTCTTCTGAATATTAGATCAGTGTTTGGATGGACCAACACTCGACACGTGATGAGCAAAGCACTTTCAAATCTATGAGAGTGTCTCATGATCATATCGTGTAGCCTTTGACACAATCTAGATCGGAAGCTTTTCTGGTAGTGTCCTTTCTCTCTTTTTTCTTATTGCTATTGAAAGCAGGACGAATGTGTGTGGCGAAGACTTTGATACTCACTGAAGGATGATGTGTTACTTGCTGCAGGCATCTTAGCCTTGCAGCAAAATGCCGCACTGGCAGCCAAAGACGTGCAGCCACGTGTTCAAAATAAGGCGCTCCACACGGTATTCGTTAGGAAACAATGATCGCTTACTTTAACCTTAGATGATAAGCTCGGTGAGCTTCCTTTCCATATAATCTCAGCTCTATTCTGAGCAAAAGCACAATTCATGCGTGGTCGAAGTTCCATGCTATGACAGGATAGAGCTGTCATGCACTCTCAAGTCCAGGTTCTGTGAGATCACAGTGTCTGAATGTCAACAGCCTTCTGAAATGTCGAATATTAAGAGGCTGTACTATCTTCCGCCGACATGGGACTACCTTCCTGCATCGCAAGGAGGAAAGATTCGTCTTGGAAATATTATAACATCTCCAGAACACCCTGATCCTGCCCTGTTCACGGCGGATTCGTCACAACCTTGTGAAGTCCATTGCAAATTCGGCGTGCAATGGGAAAGAGACAGAGGACAGACAGGGAAATTGGGTGTATGGCTGCAGTTTCTTAAAATACTCACAGGTCTTGGAGTAGACGCTGGCATTAAATGGGATAGCGAGTGAGTGAATCCGTGTCATTGTGTTTCCACGAGTGACGAACTGCGTGCGCAGTGACTACGCTTACCCTTCAGCATGCTTTTTGAGAAGCCTTTTTTAATAGATTCTTGTCCACTTAGTCCGATATCTGATATAAAAATACTGACTTCTGCCTCAGCGACTACGAGCAATTCTCATTTGAGCGTATGGATACAACCGAAATCGAACCTTCCGACGAATACGTTCAAGCTTGCGTCAGAGATGCAAAAGTCGTCCGCTACCTTGAGCGATCAAGGTTCAAAAAGCAGATATACATGATTACTGGGATTAAAACTGTTTCTGGAGCAAGGGTAAAGAGCAGGCGATATTGGAGTGGTGGCATTGACGCGAGCTTGGGACTGGATGGCACCGTATATCATGCTCCTACATCTATTGGACCGGAATTCAGTATACAGAAAAAATCTTATGAGCAGGCGGGATTTGATGGATCAGATGATTTTGTCTTCGCGTTTCGGGTTAGGAAGATTGTCGTAAGAAAGCGTAGGATCGAGCAGAAAGATTACTCGAAACTAGCTCTTTACGATACTGAAGAAACGCAGAATAATGAAAGACAAGACACTTTTGACGTCATTGGGTTAGAGCGGCATGGTGCTTCCATTGAGGGAAGTATAAGCAAGGGAACAGAGGTAGTAGATGATGACGGGGAAACCTGTCTCTGCATATCAACGAAATTCATAGAGGTTCAGCACTCGGCAAATTAGAATCAACATGCGGAGAAGAGAAATTCACCACTAGTTGTCATTTTAGCTAAATTCGAAATTCCTACGTATACGAAGTGAAGACACGTATTCTCTAGAAAAGGGAATGGACATTATATTTCTCATCAGCAAGTAAACCATGATTTTTTTTCCCAAAACTTCTCCCACAGCTCACAGACGCAAGATACGATCAACGAGATACAAAAAGTCTCGGTTATCTTCAAGACATTTGAGACACCATGCCCACAGAGTCTTTCTTCTGTTATTTCCTTCGATGTCACAGGGTTCGCTCCGTAGTGGTGACTTTGGCTCTGTTCCGCCGCTCCTGTGTGCTTTCCAACGCTCGGCTGCGGAGAACAATTTGGTGGCGCAATCTAATCTAGTCACTGCAGTCATGAAGGCTCCCTGGCTCCTCCCTACCACCACTCAAAAATACTGGGAGACAAGGATTGCTTGCAGCCTTCCCAAGACCACGAATCCTCTTTCCATTTTCAAGAGCGCATTTTCCTGAGTCTGACCCTGATTCCTTGCTGATGCAGCATCTCAACGAAAGGACGGTCTCTTCCGGTAGTCTAACTGAATACTACGCCAAGGGAATAACGGCTTTGAACATCCTTCTGAAGACTGTCAAATCTCTTCTAATCTATAGGGAACAGAGAAAGCAGGCAAGCAGAAGTAGCCGTATACCCATTATATGGGTGATGCTCTCCAAGGTTTCATCGGCGGCTAATCTAGGTTTACGGTCGCATGCGGAGATTCGCAAACAGGAAGTTGGAAGTCGCCGGTGTCATCTATAGCTATCGCAGTACCAGCGTGGTCTATCCTTTTCCTTTCTTTCTTTCTTTTTTTTTGTTTTTTTAAATGAAAAACCATTGAAAGAGAGGGACGGAAACCGGGAAGAAAATGTCCCAAGGCACGGGCAGCAGAAAGCTTTTGTCACGACCAGCATAAACCCGGCATGCATCTTCACACGCGCATCCGACGATTCAGTCTCACGTGAGACACGTGCCTTGACATCTGCAAAGAAATGCAGTCATGTAAGCCTTTCTCGAGAAGGGAGAAGTTATGTGGCTCATAAGTACGGACAGACAGGGGCAGGTTTTGAAAGATGATCATCTCAACAACTCACCGGCTTTTTCTCTACCGACCTCCCTAGGTACCTATGGTCTTCACCGCCTTTTGTTCTATTCTACATTAAGAGCACAATGAGCAGAGAGTACTGACAGAGATACGTATATCAGTCTTACGATGAAGAGGACGATGGAGCTAGGACAAGACGGGATGATATTTGGCCGCTGCTAAACTCAGCCGCGTTCCTTTCCCCGATATTTCCTACAGGATACATCGTGCCGAGCACTTGAACCCTCAAAAGTGATCATCTGTGCAGCAATGTCTCGCCCCTGCGTTGTCTTCGTTCCAGGGTTTTGGGAAGGGTCCCGCTGTCTTTGACGAAATCAGAGCCACTCAACAGAAAGCCTACGGTTACAGCACGACCACCATTGCGAGATCGAGCACTGGATTTGCCTCGCCAAACAAACCGACGCAGGAAGATGACATCAAAGTCATTTGAACGGCACTAGAGGTAACGCGGCATGAAAATGGCTGATAGGCACTTCTGACCTGACACAAACAGGCACTTGTATACCGTGGAAACACCACTATACTTGTCGTGCATTCGGCGGGCGGTTTCATCGGCATGAGCAATGTACCCGGCCTGACAGTCTTTGAGCGCAAGCCTGCTGGTCTTCCTAATGGCATCGCCAAGATCGTCGCCATAACTGCTGCCCTTGTCCGTGAGGCTAAATTCAACCAGTTTCCGCCCTTCTTTGATCCTCAAGGCGAGCGACTCTTCTGCAAAGATCCCGAGAGCTACTTCTTCAATGGCCGGAACCCAGAAGCTGCAAGGCCATGGATTGAATCTTTGCAGCCGGAGCCGGAGTTCTATTCGTGGGATTGTCCACTAACGTACGGCTCGGACCTATTTGACAAATTGCCGCCAGTCTATCTTGTCTGCAAAGAAGATAAGATGGTACCAATAGAGTTGCAGAGGATGTGCGCGGAGTATGCGAAGAGTGAAATCAGAGAATGCGAAACTGGACACATGGTCATGCTAACCCACCCCGAGATTGTGGTTGATTTGATCAAAGAGACAGTCGAGAACCTTGGATGAGACGTTTGTATGAGTGCGACGATAGGGTAGAATATTTGTGAGTCCGACCGAGCTTGTTTTTTGTATGGCTGGGTAAGCTTCCAAAGACGCCAGCCTGGTTGTCGGGTAGATTTGCTTTTTGATCCATCTCCTGTAATCTTCCACGGGGATCTTCCGCACGTTGGGCAGGCTAGCTCTAACAGTCAATCTAATATCTTGTCAGGAGTTATGCAAAAGTCTTTAGCGAGATCTAATGTACTGAATGTAATACAACCTCGGCACAAGGTTGCAGCACCAAGAGCATTACTCCGTAGTGCTAGAACGATGCGATATCTTGCCATGGTTTTGTCCAGCGTCGATCCTTCGATTTTCTGCTGGCTTCAGTTCTCATCCGGGAATTTCTAAGCAAGCAAGCAAGCTAATTATGATTTCTCCTTGATGGATGAATCTGACTGCGTGTTGAATCTGGTTCAGTTCCATACTCGGCCAGCCCATCCGCAGCGGGTGTGGCTGGCCTCTGTGTGACAAAATGGAATATGTACCCAGGTACCTTATGTAGGCTCGAGAATAGCCTAAGATCAAAGAGAGCTTTTCTTACGATATTTGTCCAGGGTATTGCCCTGGTAGTCTTCGTATTGATTTCCATCTTTGGTTCAAGGCTCAGGGAGTCTATGCGAAGTGCTACAATCACCAGTCCTGGAACAAAACTGCAAGTACCCCATACCTCAATCATTTACCATGATATTAGATACGGACCATCCTGCAAATAGGTTCGATGTTTGTTGCTATACTCGGAGCAAGTTGAGGCATTGCCAGAGCTCGGTTTGCCGAACCAAGGCTACCGCGTAAGCTCAAAGTCACAGTCCGTATATCGCTGCGCACGTGTGATGAATATCACGTCATCGAGCGAACGATCTCTTCATCAAGTCTTTGAATGTAGCCCCCACGAAGTACCAGCCGCGAAGCTCGCGGGCGTACAGAGCGCAAGGGTGGACTGTGGCTGGCGGGGGCGATTAGCGAAATCGAAGCGACAAAGCTTGTCTACTTGAAACCCAAAGCCATCCTGAAGGAACGAAATCGAATACGTAATTTCCTATTCGCTCAACTGGAAGCGTCCCTAGACGAACTTCGCCTACGTTGGCTGAAACCCTGGTCCAGAGCACACGGAAATACTGAACGAGTTGCCCAATCCCCGCACACCACTAATTCTCGCAGTGCGGAATTTGGCGTCGCGCTCGGAGGCTCGGACTGAGTGCTGCTTCTACCAAGCCCCTTTAAGGGATAAGCATGTGATGCTTGGGCCCATGTTCGAACCTCGTTCCCTCTGCAGCTAGATCAATCAACTCTCTCCGCGCTGACACGAGGTGCGAATGAAGGACCAGCGAACTGCCTGCTTAGGCAACCAGCTCCGTCGTCAAGTGCGTTGAGAGCATGAAGGTCTCCGGACATAAAAAGGGGCTTGGCATATCAAAAATCTCGCCAACTCTACAAGGCCAATTTGAGTTGATACACGGTATTGTAAGCATTCTTAATTGTGTCCCACCTCCTCCTATTGAGCAGCAATCCCAAACTTTCATTTACAATCGTTCACCATGAAATCTTTTTCATTGTCGTCGGCATTAGTAGCAGTTACTACAATCCTCTCCACCGCCTCTGCCAAATCAGGCCCAACGAGCGTTGCCTACGTTGAGGTTAATGACAACCCCATCACGAGTGTGGGCCAGTACACGCTCGCCGATGGCTCAAACACCTTCGATATCGCCATCATCTTCGCGGCGAACATCAACTACAATGGGACCGCTGCCGTCCTCTACAACAACGAGCAGGTGCAAACTCTGCTAAATGACGCTGAGAGTCAGATCCGTCCGCTACAGGCCAAAGGTATCAAAGTGCTGCTGTCCATTCTCGGCAACCATCAAGGCGCTGGTATCTCAAACTTCGCTTCCCAGGCCGATGCTGCAGATTTCGCGGGGCAGGTGCGGGACGAGCTGAATCAGTACGGACTGGACGGGGTTGACTTGGATGACGAGTACGCCGACTACGGTACCAACGGCACGCCGCAGCCTAACGAACAGTCGATCGGCTGGCTTATCTCGGCGCTCCGCGCGGATCTGCCAGACAAGCTGATCACCTTCTACAACTACGGTCCTGCCTCAGACTACTTGTCATCCTCGAGCCCATCAATCGGTGCGCAACTTAACTACGCGTGGAATGCCGACTACGGTAGCTTCGAAGTGCCGGATATTCCAGGCCTAAGCAACTCGGCACTATCTCCAGCCGCCATCGATATCCAGAATACACCATCGAGCGATGCTCAGTCGTTCGCGCAGCAGACCGTGTCGGGTGGTTATGGCGCGTATATGACATATGATTTGGCCAGCGGCGATGACAGTGCGTACATTTCAGCGTTCACACAGGCTCTGTACGGGCAAGCAACAACATACAACGCAAACGCCGGTTAAGAGATTTTTAAAAACTCGCAGTGCTGGGTGATGAAGGGCCATTAAAATTCAAATAATCTACTAAACAAGCGGCACGAAGTTTTGAACCATATCCAGTATGAGAAGCCTCTGCAAACAATTATCTGTGCGACATTGATGCCAATGCTTGACCAGCTGTAGTGATAACCTTTCAGTTGGGCTTCGCTGTATTAGCCTTTGCATCCGCTTGGGGATGGCATCCAACAAGATAGCCAAGAGATCGCAGATAACTTTACCAGCCACAGATCAGCGTAGCTCGAAAACCTGCGCTTTGATCACCTTTTCATTCTGAAATGCCATAGCTTCTCCATCCATCATACCATGCACGTAGGCTTCGCCGAGCACCTCGTAGTAGCACCAGTTCTGCTTAATGCGCTGTACCTCTTCGTTGTCCTCGCGCTTCATAGTATGCTCCGGCTCTTGAAGGTCGTCCTCTGGCTTTAGCTTAAATTTCTTCGCAAGCGATTCTTTTAACGTGTCCATGTAAGCATCAACGGCCACACCCAAAGACATGCCATTGATATCGTCTGTGGTGTTAGGAGCATCATTTGCTGCTTCAGCTGCCTCACTGCTCGAGTTAACCATGGATGCATCATTGACTTGGAGACCGGAGGCTAGATCAGATGGAAGGTCATTATTGTCATCTGCCGCAATCTCTTTTGCTTTGTGAAGCCTGAGGGGGCTCTTCTCATCTCCTGCAACCATGTAAAGAGGTTCATTCGTTCTTTGAAGGTCTGCGAGACGATCTTTTGCGCTGTTTTTAATTTTGTGGTTCAGATTCTGAAGCATGGTCAAACGATCCTCAGCTGCCAGGCGAATGGTTCGCTGGGTCGCTTCGACATCGGATAAAAGCTTTCTTCGTTTCTTCTTGATTCCTTTATCATCAGTCCGCACGACAGACAAGCGCCGCTTCGCCATCGCCATGGTTGCCTTATCCTTCCTCTGGGTCTCGACGAGCTGTTCTTTGGCGAGATTCAGCTCGTTGGTCCTGGTCCATACCGTTTTCCAGCGACGGCCGAATTTAAGAAAGAGCTCAAATTCATGCCACCGAGGCCGAGGCTCAGCCCAAGGGATGTTTTTGTCTACGGCTTCGACTTTCTTCCCTCGTTTGTAAAATTCGTAGTTCTTTGCTTGCATCCTACGATCGTAGTCTTCTTCTGACTCGTCATGATTACGGACACAGTTCCCGATTGGACCATCTTGCTTCTCTGATGATGTCTTCTCCGGCGCCGTCGACACAGAACTGTCCGCTTGCTTTTGACGACTTTGTTCTTCATTCAATCGCAATTTCCAGTTTTTATTCCAGATCTCATCGTTCTTCCATTTTTCTCGAAAATCTTCGTCCCATTGCTTCCATTGAAAGCGTAAGTAAGCCCTCTTTGCTCGTCTAGCTCGACGGGCTTTGCACACTGCTTGCCACGTTCGAACAAAGTCTTCTTTCCACAGTCGTACATCCTCTTCGATTTCTTGTACGACTTCAGTTCGGGCTTTCCATTTTCTGCGAAGAACAACAGGGACACTACAACCGTACAAGATAGCAATAATGTCACCAAGCTCTGTGTGTTGACTAGCAAGCCCTAGCCTTCCCGTTTCCGTCCTGATCAGGCGTCTGTTCCAGATCACAGCTTGTACTCGGCGACAAAATTGTGCGACAACAGAGCAGCGCTCGTTACTAATGAGATCTGTCGTATTCACAGAACCACTGGAGAAGCCTCCCTTTATAAATGACTCTTTACAAGCGCGCGAGTAATACACTGGAGGATTTCTTCCGTCTCGACCTCGATCAGCGACTAGGGTTCGCCAGAAGGCGTCAGGCGGATCTGAATGTAGTACGTCACGCCACGCTCCGGCTCGCGCCCAGCTACTAGGAATCGCACCGCCCTGAGAAGATGGCTGAAGCTCGGATATGGTATCTAAAACGAAGCCTTTCGCGTACAAGCTATGGTGTTTCATCTCGACTCTTTTCTTGAAGCAGAGCACTTTAAAATCGACACCCTTGGTCTCGGCCGCGTTGTAGTTTTGCTGATAATTTTGACTGGAAGTTGGAAGGCCAACAAGGGAGTCTGCATTTTTTCTGCCCATCTTGAGAGTATGCACGCCAGCCTGCGGCAACATCGCATATGCTGCACCGCTGAGCTGCGGTATCCATGATGGAAGTGGTATGTCCTTCGATTTCCTATTCTGTGCAATATCTTTCCTAGCTCGCTCCTGTGCCGAATCACCCTCAAGGTTTCTGGTTTCTCGTGCAGCTGCTTTGGTGGAAACGGGCCTTCCGTTGCTAGGTGTAATTTTAGCAGTTGCCATGATGTCTTTGGTGGTCATGGTTTTGTTTCGCTGTAGTTGTGTGTTTGATCCATCCATTGTTCCGAGCCTGGTTCGTTGAGGTGATGGATTTGGTATTTCTGACGCGCGTGGTCTGGTCCGCTTTAGGGCCGGATAGGAGATTTCTGGCGCCCAAGGCCTACAAATAATGTCTAATGCTCGACGAGGATCTGAGTGATCGATACAGAATTGAACGAACTCCTTGCAGACGTCCGAAAAATGCTGAGTGTAATCGACTTTGTACCGTTTCTTCTGTGTGAAGCCTTCCAATGTCTCTTGCGCATGATCGACTATCAAAGGTGGACCATCATCGCCTGCTGCTGGTATAGTGTCTTTAGCAATTGCCAGAAGGGTGTAGATGGCATCATGTGGGACCGTCACTTCAAATATCGACAGACTCGATACAAGATATTCGAGACTAAGCAGAGCCTGCCCTTTGTTAGCTCGCTGCGCTGTCTCCAAGGCCAATACTTGTTCGTCATCAGAATTGGTACTGGATCCTGTGCCGGAGCTCTCGGATGAGTCGGATCCAAACTCCAAATCATCACTGTTCTCCAGTTCATCGTCACCACTGTCGTGACTATTTTCAATTGCCACGGGTGGCGCAGAGGGCTTGTAATCTCGGAAGAGCTTTCCCGTCGCTTCGACCAAAAGGCTAGCACCTAGGGCAGAGACGTACTCAAACCATCCAGGAACGTGATAGAACTTAGGATCCTTTTTCATTACCTCAGAAAGCCGGTGGGTCGCCGTCTCGACTTCAACGAAGAGTTCAACAGCTACTGCAAACTTCTTCCAAGAGATCTGGTCGTTTCCGCAATATACCGTCGCTCTTTGAGCAAGCGCGATTTCTTGAACAACCCATCTTCGAGAAAACCACGGACGCTGCATCAAATTCAGGAGGGCGCCCCATTTCTCACTGGCAAGTTCGCTCTCACACAGCTCATCAAAGTTTTGCAATTGCAAGACCTCCTTTCGGATAAAGTTAAGTGCCATGTGACTTGCTTCGTCACCATCACCAAGCCAGATGCACACTTGGTCCGCATAGCCATATATTTCAGCCATCATCTCTACTTGGTGATTTTTCTCGTGTGG
Source organism: Bathelium albidoporum (assembly GCA_021031095.1). Classification (NCBI taxonomy): domain Eukaryota; kingdom Fungi; phylum Ascomycota; class Dothideomycetes; order Trypetheliales; family Trypetheliaceae; genus Bathelium; species Bathelium albidoporum. The sequence continues at coordinate 10,205 of JAGFVP010000285.1, read as the reverse complement.
ACTCTCTTGGTCTATACTAACAGCGTCTATCCAGAGGAAGCGGTGTTTTTTGGGATATCGCAGTGCTTTGAGAGCAGAAAAGAGTTCTGCATTTACCCATTTTGCATATACTTCATCGTCTTTGTGGATGCTTAAGTACTTCGTAGGTTTGTCTGTTCCCCAACACCAGGATAGAGCTTCGAATGGCTGGCCCAAGGCTTTGTCTTTATCGAACGCCTGAACGATCAATTCGCATTCGATATCAGGATTCTCGAAACTGCCTGCTCGAAGCCGAAGTACCCGTATGTAGCCACGCATATTCGGAAGTGGGTCATAGTCTTCTGAGCGATACTTTTGCGGTCTTTTCTGATGGCGAACAACCCGCTTTTCGAGAGAACGCGCGCAGTCGGGACACCGAATATTAGAATTCATGATCAAAATGGCCAATTCCTCGATAGGACTGCGGGTCAGTAGGAAAGGACGGTCTCATTTGCAAGGATCCTGGTTGCAAGCCAAGAAAATGTAGCTCAAGCGATTCAATGGAGACGCAAGAACAACTAGACGATGCCTGCTTTAAAGCTTGTTATATGGACTGGTGTGAACAGACCAATTAAGCCGACATTGAGTCGAGGCCATTTCAGCTACTCCCTAGTAGCCGCCGGGCGGCATTGGCTAGATGATGCTGCATGTCTTGTGCAGCATCACTACACGAATCCACCCAAACCATTGGTCTTGGGCTGATTGTGGCTCAAGCGGCTGCATCTCAGCTTTATTGATGTGAAGCATAGCCGCGTAGGAGCTTCTACGGTGCCACAGATTGCGAGACTCGATTGGTGAAATCTTTGCCTTGTTTTTTTCTTTTTGAGAAGGGGCGGAAATGAGGAAACCTTTTTGCATGCGGAGTTGTAGAGGCGATGCCTTTTCCGACGAAGATTTGCGTAATCCTCGATCACGTCGCATGCTGGAACCTCCTATAGCGCAAACCTCCGTACGCTTGAGCGGCTGTCATAGCATTGAGCGGCACGCTCTCTTCTTTTTCTGTGCGGAAGTCAATCGGATTAGGTGTTCTTCCCGCGTCATTTTCCAGCTGAAGCGCAGAGACGGACAGGTTCTAATGTGCTAAGAGGGAACAATGACTGGGTGGAATGTAGACGGGTTGGTACAGCTCGTCGCAGCTCACGTGTCGAATTGAGCCTGCTGGTACAAGGATAAGATTTCAAAGGGATGAGGCACTGAAGCCGGGTTTTGCGGAGTGAACCCTGCCTCAGTAGACATCGAGCTCAACTACCTTGCCTTACGTACGTGCATGTGTGTATTCACTGCCAGAACGATCCTTGTAGGTCCCTCTTTTCACGACACTTTCTGAAGAGTAGAGAGTTTCGTTGCGGAATATTTTCAGCGATGTTTCTTATTATGCTCCAATCGTCCTCTCCATCAATGCTGGTTCGTACTCTGTGAAGGCATTGGTTCACGAGGCAACTGATGGAACGGATGATCCCACAAAGCTGGCAGAAGTTCAATTTTCAGGGCTGACAGCACCCCCTGCAACATTAAGATATAAACGAGGCATCAAAATGACTAGATACAATAAACTGGATGGTGTTGAATCCGTTGAAAACATTCGGGAGCACGTGACGCAGGACCAGATCTGCATGCCATCACGTGGTCCGTGGGGGTGACTATCCACAAGCTCTCGCACTCAAGCACACGCACCATGCACATTACTATGGCCGAAGAAATCCTCAACAAGAACAGCGGCTGGTCTGCACTAACCAGCGTCGTTTCGATCAAATCTCCGCCACCGCTGCTTCCTCTTTCTCTGCAGGAGACAATGACTGAGCCGCAAGTCGACTCGTCGTGGCCATCTTCATCGACCGCGTAGTAGTGTATGTAGGCAACTACTAGATTATGCTAGGCAGCCGTGTTGATACGCTGATACTTGCGCGCGATGTCGAGGCAAAGGGGGCAAGGCTGCGGCGGCTGGTGGTGGATGGAGTAGCGTGTTTGAGGTTTGGAATGGATAAAGAGGGCAACGAGAAGGTTAGGGAAGGTGCGGAGAAGGTAGTGGAAGAACTTCCGCGCCAGGAGGTAAGACATCGAGTATCGGTGTGTCGGACGGATGAGCAGCTGGAGATGGTAAAGGGATGTGTCGGGGAGACGGAAGTTTTAGAGGTTTGTCGTGGCACAGGAAAGAAATGCAATGAGACGGGCGGTAGGCGCTGGGATACACAATGTTCTTTGCACTCTAGCGTTACGGTAGAAGAAAGAACATGAGGCATGAATTATGGTAGTCGTACATGGTATCATTTCAAAACAAACCGGCCACCTCAAAGCCGAAGTTCGACTTCCACCTCCTTTTACGCCTTCTCCAATCTCTCGATTTGAGCGTGAGTAGCCGCCCTGGCGGAGCAACGTCCGGCTCCGGTGCGGGCTCTGGAGCTGCTGAGGGTGCTTCTTTCCGTCTGGGCTTCAACAGTAGCAAGATGAACAGCGCAACCACAAGCAGAAGCAACAGCAAAATGATCTTCCGCTTCGTTGTTCGCTTTTGGTAGCCCGTCGCAACAGTCAGTTCTTTGTCCGCTGCCTTGACGTCTGTGGCCATGCGCTCAACATTGTAATCAATGCGATCTAGCATGCTGCCCTGGTCGATCACCATAGTCTGCAGCTCTTGAAAAATATTTGCAAGCTCGATGATGCCTTGAGCAATGTCTTCTATCTCTCGCTCGCGTTGGGCTATCATACTGTCATTGACGTTGGTGTGGCGTTTCTTTTGAGCTGTTTGGAGCAAAGTGGACTGAGAGAATGAGCGATCGGCGTCGGACTCCATAAGAGATGGGTCTATATAAGGGGTTTGCACGGGGGTCGAGGATCTCTCGAGGGGCGAAGCCATGCCACCGAGGTTCCGTAATTCTGCCGATTGTTAAGAGCCAATGGCTTGAATGACTGCATTTATAGATGACGTACTTTTGAGATATGCGGACTGCTTCTTCCGGAACAGCGCACTGACTTCACCAACTCGCGAGGCAAGAGAAATCTTCAAATTCTTCGCCATAGTCTCTTCTCCCTTGCTGATACTCCCTTGCTGAGTCGAATCTCTGACCATGGGATCAATCCGTTGTATAGCCTTCTGACAGCTCTGGAAGCCGCGAGTGACCTCCTGCGTAAGCTTTTCAATATCTCGCTCCTCTCGCTTCTTCACCTCCTCGTCGTCAAAACCAGGCAAAACATGTTTTTGATGGAGCTGCTCCAGCCGCTTCATTTGCTGCGCGATATTGCCAAGGAAGTCCGTCACTTGATCCTGAATATCAAGCCACCGCGGCGGGAGCAAGTCCATTTCTATCACCGCATCGCCGTCGTCCTCGTAGGCACCCGTGGACATAAGCCCCCGGCGTTCCTCCGGGACAGAGCCTCCATCGCCATATCCATTGGAGGCGGCGCCGGGGGTTTTCTTGGTGAGATGATGATTGTAAGATTGTCGGTAGGATATGTATCTGGAGCATAGATTAGCTATATATCTTGGCCGCAGGCAATGATCGTGCAAGAACGGACAAATTGGTACGATCACGCCACATGGCGCGGTATGGGCGACGAAGTACTCAGGTCATGGATTGGCAATAAGCCCAGAGGAAGGGCACTGCAGCGCAGTTGCATCTGTAGATATTGAGGTCAAGGAGGCGGATAGCCAGAAGCGGACGGAGAAAGGATGGTCAAACGAATAAGCAAAGGCAGGAAATTGGAGGTCAATTTTGGATAAGGCTGATTGGACAGCTATAGCGTAATGATGAGCTTCTCCTTTTTGGGAAGAGGGTGCGGTTCGGAGGTGCAGCTGTCACGTGCTCGGTCCTCGAGTCAGCCCTGGCGCGGGCTGGGCAAGTATGGGCCGGCCGCCAAACACTGCCAGTCGGGCTCAGGTGCTTTTCTGTCGCTGCCTAGCGATCGTTCTCTCCCTTTACAATTCCCCCGAGCTCCCCTCTACCAATATTCCTCTAGTCAACCGCTTCTCCCAACTCCTCAGGACTACTCTCAAGCGCGTTAGTTCGTCAGTACCGAGATAGATTTGCACAATGGTATCTTCCACTCTCTCTACAATGCCCCGCTTTGCTGTTTGGTCCCATCATGAGGTTACACTTTCTTGATATGCTAACTGGAATGGCACATCTAGGCCGACTCCCTTACTGAAGAGCAGGTCTCCGAGTTCAAGGAGGCCTTTTCTCTATTCGTAAGTTTTCTCATGCCCTTACGAGCCTCCCCTTCTCCGCTTGCTAGCCTCGTGCCTCTCAACGCATGACTGACGATTGGTTTGTAGGACAAGGATGGCGACGGTGAGAATCGATTAGTAGCTGATTCTTTCGTTGTCACGCTAACACGACTGATAAGGTCAAATCACCACAAAGGAGCTGGGCACGGTGATGCGCTCACTGGGCCAAAACCCCAGCGAGTCGGAACTACAAGACATGATAAATGAGGTCGACGCCGACAACAATGGCACCATTGATTTCCCTGGTAGGAATGCCCAAACATTGTTCTGTATCGCCAACGGGGTTTTGAGCTGATCGGCTTTCCTCAGAATTTCTCACAATGATGGCGCGTAAGATGAAGGATACGGATTCCGAGGAGGAAATTCGAGAAGCATTCAAGGTCTTCGATCGCGATAACAATGGATTCATCTCCGCTGCGGAGTTGCGCCACGTCATGACTTCTATCGGTGAGAAGCTTACTGACGACGAGGTGGATGAGATGATTCGGGAGGCTGATCAGGATGGTGACGGACGGATTGACTGTGAGAACATACCTGTTTTTCTTTTTTTCTGCAAGACCGCATTGCTGACAGCTATTCACAGATAACGAGTTTGTGCAGTTGATGATGCAAAAATAGATTGATGAGGGGGCTTATGAGGCAATGGAATGGTGAAATGTTGACTGGAGACAGCATGCCGCCTTAGCAAAGGGCAATGGCTGATCTCAACAAGACCGAGCGCGCGTCTCTGTGGTTTCTTGTGGCTCGCGGCATGGAATTTCTGGTCATGCACAGCTATGGAGCAAGATATCCTTCATGTGTTGGTTGAGAGCAGTTTTTCATTCGATATTCCCTTTTTCCCCTCCCTACGCTTGTTGTTCGTAGACCGCTTATACCGAGAATCGATGTAGCTTTGTGCCCCATCTATCAAATCATGCTACGTAGCTTCGTGCAGATCTTCTAGTGCTCCTTGTAAAAACAAGTAATAGCTCGTTGTACGAGAAGTCAGGCATACAGTCCAATTCGACTAATGTCCTGATACGGCCATCAAAACTGCTTACTGCGTAGCTACATTTTCCCCGTTAGCTCTCAGAAAAACAATCACAATTTCCATCCACATAGACGTTATATTCATGTCAAATTTAAACTTGTTCTACCTTAGCTGCCGATATCCAGCTGTTGTCCCCAGCTGCTGCAGCCTTTCGGATGCTAAACAGGCTATCAATGAAAGCTGGAACAAAAGTCCCTGGTCCTTGGACATCTTCACACACTGCGGCACGCTCAGCAGCAATTTCATACATGAGTATGCCCGTTAGCGCTGCGAGCAGGAAGTCCTGCCGATGTACAGCTAGATATGCGGCAATGGTTGTTCCCAGCGTGCAGCCGCTGCCAGTGATTGATCCAAGATACTCATGGCCATTGGAAATGGCAAAAGTACGCGTTCCATCACTGATGTAATCCGTTCGTCCGGTCATGAGAACGACGTTTCTTTCCCTGGCAGCCAGTTTCTTGACTAGCTGTGCCTTCTCACGTCCGTCCAATGTACTACTTCCACTATCTACGCCACGCTGCTGGCTGCTACTAGAACCGGCCACTGTTTTAATTTCGCCCTCGTTGCCCTTGATCACATTGAAGTAGCCATTGGATAGCATTCTCTTGACTCCTTCACGTCGTTGCGCCGTGGCGCCGGCGCCAACTGGATCAAACAACGTTGGCCCGCCCACTGCATTATATGCTCGTAGAGATTTGCAGTAGTTAACGAACCCTTCAGGGGTTGACGTGCCCATGTTGATGACAAGCGCTCCTCCAAGCTTTGCAAGATCTCCGGCCTCGTCGCCATTGTTCGACATGATGGGGCTTGCGCCACTAGGGACTATATCAGTACTTTGTCGATAGACTGTGTTTATCTAACTTACATGGCTAAGGCTACATTAGCGGCAAAATTCTGCACGACTAGATTGGTCATATTGTGACACAAGGGGTTCTGCTCGCCAAGACGCTTCACTATTGCAGCTGCTGAATCAACGATATCTGAAGTCGAGAGGCTACGTGAAAGAGTGCTGGAAGCAAATGGCGGTGGCTCTTGTATTAACTCCCGCAGCCGTTTTGCCGCTACAAGAGGATCTTGCGCAGCCATGATAGCGCTGACCACCGCAACGCCATCCAGACTTCGCTTACCTGACGTTGACTGATACAGAACTCGCTGTGCATTCGTTTCATTAATGCCCCCAATACAATAAGTCCTCGTGGACTTGTTCGCAATTTCCAGAGAATTTAGAATCTCTTGTACACCGGCAGTACCTATGATGGATTTGGTATTCTCTTTTCTGTACCGGCTGTCAGTTGGGGCTCGGAAACTTCGCATGGCAAGTTTCGCACGTGGGTGTGGCGAAAACGGTGCCAATCCCCAGATAATTTGCACCTCCATCTGCAGCTGCTAGAGCTTCTTCGATCGTTGATGCTGTTACACCGATAATGGCGTTGTCGCCGAGTAGCCGCCGCGCGGAAGGTAAGTCTATAAGGTATACTTAGTCCGAAAACTAAATCGTATATTGTGCACGGAGTTCAGCCCTCTCCTTTGGCCTGCGCTAGTTTAATGAAAATATTGCAACTAGAGATGTCTCTGGCCAGTGCTTTCGGAGAGTCGAAAACGAGTGATGTGTTTGATGAGAGCTAGCACTACACAAGATTCTCCTACCTATATCATCCTGGCCAATATGAACGCCTTCTGCGCCAACAGCAAGAGCAACATCGATTCTGTCATTGATAAGCAGGGGGATTCCGTGCTTTTGTGTCACGGCGTGCAACTGCTTGGCAGTTTTGATGAGGTCTGCGGTTCCACTTGTTTTATCTCGATACTGGACGATTGAGACGCCTGATCCCAAGGTCAATTACATAGAGCATATATACACAGAACTGCGGAGACATGCCTCCTTTAACGGCAGAATGCACGGCATCGACGAGGCTACGCTCGCCGAGTATGGGCTGTGTAGAATCGGTCACAAGATAGAGAGAGTAGGGTAGCTGCATAGTCATGTTGTAGGCATGCACCCGCCGTGACACGAGTAACGGCAGCTGTCTGTTCGCGAGACGTTTGGCGAATGATGGGCGACCACTAATGGAAAAGGGACTGCGGACTAAAAGAAACTTTTTCACGTGTACTGCGTCATGGCGACGAAAGACAGGAGTGGGTTTTTCTGTGTGATGTGCAAGGTTGGGTTACTCCCCGCAGCGTTTGTTGTGTTCAGGCCTCAGCTCCGAAAGGGAAGCGGCCCAGCAAAGATCGTAGATGACGGGCTCAGGTAGTTTCCAGGTGTCCCGAGTCGTCAGCAGTGAACGGGGCAGTGAGGTGTGAGATTTGGCCGCACGTGCCGGCCATTAAACTTCTGCCCATGTCACCATCCATCTTCCTTTCTCCTCTTCCTACTTCTACCACGTTCGCCAGCCTCTTGCCAACGCTTGCCTACTGCACCAACGATCTTATCGACACAGTCTAGCTAAGCAACTGTTTGCACCCATCTACCAGACCCTGATTCTCAGCGTACGAAACAACCTTCGTCCGCTGCCTTTGCCGACATCATCCGTTCAGCGTCTTGCCCACAAAGCCGTCATCAGCTCGACAAAGCGACGCGTCGTTTATGTATCCGTCCCGTGCTCACCAGTTCAGCCTCGATTCCTCGCCCGAGTTGCGAAAATTTCGCACCTTGCGAAGACCTTGTAGTAACTACCATTGTGCCAACGGCTAATCTGGCGTCGGCACCACGACTCAACCTCTGCAAAGAGCACGCTGCGCTCATTGTGTGACCTGGACTACTGCATGTCTTCAATTTCCAGCCAGAGCCTTCTGGTCTTTCTCAGCATACCCTACCCAGCTTCGCAACTTTAATCAAAATTCCGTGCCAACACCGCAACCATGGCTACCATCAATATTCGTCGGGTACGTACCCCATGTGTGCGCTTAACAAGCCATGGAGGCCGTGCTAACAGTACTTAGGACGTCACCGACCCTTTCTACCGCTACAAGATGGAGCGTCTCCAGTCCAAGATTGAGGGTAAAGGGAACGGCATCAAGACTGTTGTCGCCAACTTGAGCAGCGTTGCCAATTCGCTTGCGCGTCCTCCATCCTGTAAGAACATCTCACCAATTCTGCTTTCATTCACTGATACAACGTAGACATCATCAAGTACTTTGGATTCGAGCTCGGAGCGCAAACCAACAATAATCCCAACGACGATCGCTGGATCATCAACGGTGCTCATGATGCCGGTAAACTTCAAGATTACCTCGATGGATTCATCAATAGATTCGTCCTGTGCAAGAAATGCAAGAACCCCGAGACCGATGTCAACATCAAGGAAGGTCGCATCTCCCTGGACTGCAAGGCCTGCGGTCAGCGCTCCGACGTCGACGGCCGCCTCAAGCTAAGCTCCTTCATTCTCAAGAATCAGCCTAAGAAAGGCAAAAAAGACAAGTCTACCAAGAAGGCCGAGCGCCGCGCTCGCAAGGAAGCCGAAGCTAATGGCGATCATGATGATGCTAACGGCAATGGCAGCGGCAGCCCTGGAGAGAGCGGCTCCGACCACGCCGATGACAATGGTGACGTAGAACTCGACGCTGGCAGCGACGACGAGCTCACCCGCCGCATCGCTGCCGACGCCAAGGGCATTGACGAGCCTGCCGACAACAAAGAAGTCGAATGGTCTGTCGACACCTCCGAAGCCGCCGTCAAAGCGCGCCAGAACGACCTCCCCGACGAGCTTAAGCGCACTCTCGTCATCAGCAACGGCGGTGACGCTGCTGCCTTGGCTGATGGCGATGACGACGAAGGCCTCGGTGGCACCAACACCGCATACGACCAACTTGGCAGCTGGATTGGTGCGGCTGCCACCGAAGCTGGCGGTGTGGCGCAGGTTAGCGACGTCGACATCTATCGCAAGGCGCAGGAGCTGGGCATCGAACGCAAACACCGCACACTGACGGTGCTCGCCCAGACCATTTTTGATGACGGGATTGTGAAGCAGATCCCTGTGCGGGCAGCGATGCTACGCAAGATGATCGACGGGTCCGAGCGCCACCAGAAAGCACTTTTGGGCGGGACGGAGCGGTTCGTGGGCATCGAGAAGCCCGGGTTGATACCGCAGGTGTCGGCGATTTTGATGAAGTACTACGATGAAGATGTAGTGACCGAAGAGGTATTGAAGGGATGGGGCACGAAGGCGAGTAAGAAGTATGTCGACTTGTCGACGAGCAAGAAGGTGCGCAAGAGCGCAGAGAAGTTTATGGAATGGTTGGAGAATGCTGAGAGTGATGACGACGAAGACGACGAGTAGGGACCTGGAGAGGCTGACGTTCCATCTTACCTCTGTCTCGAGCTTATCTGTCGTCGAGTTTGTCTCTGCTCCGAGCCCTTGGATTCGATCATGATGCTGTGGTTATTGTTCTGTCTTGACCTTTTAATTGATTGTTCCCCACTCTGCATCACTACTTCCTCATCGTGCCCGCACTCCCCTCAGAATATGCTTAATAGAGTCATTTTTGTCATAAAAATTCTGACTTGTGTTTTGGTCGCTTGGACTGGTTGTGTACTTGTAACTCTGCTCACATATAGCACTAGACTTCCCCATACAATGGTTATGTCATTTGCTCTACTTCTCTGCATGTGGAAGCAAAAGTTGGTACTACTTCTTCATGAGCAATGCTTTTCTCCCTTCCGTCATTTGTTTTCTTTGCAAAGCTTTGTACTGTAGCTAACTAGCCCAGGAGCAAATAGCTGGCACTGGGACTTAGTTGAGTTACCACAATATTTGCCTCCTCGCCCTTGTTCCGACCCATGACCCTCCAAATCCCACTCTACTAGGCCCACAACCTTCTTCATCCACTCGCCATCGTCCTCCAACCTACCATGCCGTAATATCATCCACCTCTCCCTCCGCCTCTCCCACCACACTCGCCTTCCCCTCCCCCCTTCCCAGCCCTACCTCCTCCACC
>JAGFVP010000284.1:0-37818 GCA_021031095.1 Bathelium albidoporum | reverse complement strand
GGGGTAAATATGGGGGTGGAGGGCGGGATACTTGAGTGCGAATGTGGGTTTGTTTCAGGTTTGGAGGACGAGCAAGAGCTCAAGAAAGCTAGGAGCTGTATCGGGGATTGGATGTTTTGCAGTCTGTATGGGAAGAGAGTGGCACGGTAGACTGCTGTGTGGCAGGAGCAAACAGCCAATCCGGATTTATCTAGCCTACCTATCTTCCCATACAAGAAACTACCAGAATAGCTAATCTAATCATCAATCATCAGTCTAAGAAACCACTGACCAGGAAAAACAATGTCCCAAAATCTATAGTTATAGGGTTGTGGCTTGGGTATCTCCCATCCAAAACTCACCAACGCCGTCCATACACCGCATGCTCGGCTTTCTTATCTCCGTCGGCCTTCCCACTCCCACTCGTCGCCGCTCTTCTCACTTCTGGGGAAGACGTCTCTCCAACCGTCGTCATCCCTGGCCCCTGCAGCACCCGTTCCCTCTTGCCTAACGCCAGATCTTTCACATCCACCTGGTGTTCGGCATCGCGTTGAAACAATTGCATAATGTCCTTCATGCTCAGCTTGCCCACCGCCTTACCGCCTTCTATGGCCATGGCGGCGAGCTCGCGTTTCTTCTCCTGAAGGGCCAGTATACGCTCCTCGACCGTGTTGGCGACGGTGAGTTTATAGACGACGACGTCAACGGTCTGGTTGAGACGGTGGACGCGGTCGATGGCCTGTTCTTCGACGAACTGCAAGACAGGAATATCATCAGCAAAAAGACGGCGGAAGCAAGGAGCACGAGGGAAGAAAGGGCGAAAGGTGAAGAAAGAGCTACTTACGGGATTCCAGAAGGGCTCGAGAATGACGACCCGGCTAGCGGCTGTGAGGTTAAGGCCGAGACTACCGCACTTGAGACTGCAGAGCAGCACGCGCGTTCGTCGATCATTTCGAAGCCTGTCGAGGCTGGCTTCTCGGAGATCATTTCGCATGCTACCATCGTAGCGGGTAAAGGTGAAGCCGGCATTCTCCAGAAATGGTTCGACCAGGTCTAACATAGATGTGAATTGAGAGAAAACGATGACCTTGTGGTCCACTGTCTCCTTTTTCAGGATCTGGAGGAGAAACAGGATTTTGGCGGAAGAAGGAAGTCCGTTGACAACGTCGTCTTCACTGCAAGCAGAATCATCATCATCCGATTCATCGGATCCCTCGCTTGTATCCGTATCAGATGAATCGCGATCAACGTCTGACGAGACGAGATTGACTGCCTTTTTATTCTTCCTGAGAGAACTTTTGTCTTCAGCATCATCTTCGTCGGTTTCAGAATCTTCCGAACCCAAGTCCTCTCCCTCACCCTCTGCATTCTCATCATCAGAACCACCCACGTTACCAAGATCAGGCATGCTTTGTTGGGATTTTGGAACGATCCATTCTCCATCAGCTTCCTCTTCGTCATCACTATCAAATATGACTTTTCGATTGCGGCTTGAAGACGTCTTGGAAACCTTGGGTTTGGCTTTCTCATGGTGCTGGGACCTTTTGCTCTTTTTGAGTTTCTTGCGCTGTTTCTTCGGCTTCAGCTGAGATGCAAGGTCTTCTTCGCAATCTTCGCAGCGGATTGCCCCATTGACAGCTAAGTCGCCGGGCAACTCAATCTGGCAAACATCGCACTTCTTCGTAGTAACAGTGACTCCGCGCAGCATATTCGTAATGTCATCTAGGTCATCATCTGCGTTTGACTTGGACTTGCCAGATGTTTGTGAGCTTTTGCCTCGACCTGTGTTCGACCCGTCAAGGTCCCTTGCAGCGCTTCCACCCACGAGCAGGCGATGGTTGCAGGCCTGTCTTAATCTCAAAAGCAAGACTAAAGCCCCAATATAGTCTTGCTTTGTAGCGCCCATCATCTCCTCGAGGCGGTCTGCCACTCTTTCCTGTAGCTTTTCGTAGAAAGCTCGCTCTTCAGGAGCAAAGTATGTCACGATGTGCTCAACTTTCCTGCCAACAAGCCGAAGCTCTTTCGAGTCCTTGTCTTTATCGTCGTCTTCTACTTTCCCCCCAGGATTTAAGGCTCCTTCCTTTTTAAGCACATCCTTCGTTCGACGTTTCATGAAGGCTTTCAGGAAGTATCCCAAACGCTTCATCGCTAGCCCTCCACGACCGTTCTTCATTGGCCCAGTGATCTGCTCTTTCCATGGTCCCAATTCGTGATAAGGTTTAATCCGCAGAAATCGAATCAGGCTTTGCAGCTCATCCAAGTTATTTTGCATGGGCGTTCCCGTCAGGCACCAACGATACACGGAGCGCAAGGCGTAGCAGCCCTGGGTCATCTTCGCATTGCGGTTCTTGATGGTGTGTGCCTCATCCAGGACAATGCGATACCAATGAACACCCATGCAGCCGACGCGAATGCCATCAGATTTTTCCATTTGTGATCCAGCATGCTCAGAAGCAACAATCTGATAGGTTGTAATGACGACGTCATATTTTTCGAGGTCTTTCGGGCGCTTAGTACGAGTTGCACCATGGTGAACAAGGACTTTAAGTTTGTGGGTAGAAGTTACTCTCTTATTGATCTCGGACTCCCACTGTTTGATGAGGGCAAGGGGTGCGACAACAAGAGTGCATTTTGTTGCGCTTGCCGGGACCGAGGATTTGGGTTTTGGGCCTGGAGAAGATGGAATGGCGGGTCGAGGATTGGTAAGGATGAGGGCAATCGACTGAATTGTTTTACCCAGACCCATATCATCAGCCAGAATTCCGCCTTTTGGTAAGACGCCATTTCTCTTCTTGCCTCCGATCTCCTTATCAACCATCCACGCGACACCCTCGACTTGATGAGGTAAAAGCTTTACGCCCAATCCATCTAATGTGCCATCATCCTCTTCGTCATCATCCTGCGCGCCCTCTTTTGTTTCTCCTTCAACCTCTAGTGCTTTAAGCTTGTCGCTCAAACTCTTAAGATCTTTCTGTGCAGGCTTGGTTTTCCTTGCTCGTAATCGGATGTTTGGCTTGTCCTCTTCATCTTCAAATGCCCCTTCGAGGAGAGCTTTGATATTTTCATTGGTCTTGGCTGCATCAACGTACAAAAAAGGGTCTACAGCACCGAATTTGTCTCTGCCTTCTTTAAGCCCCGCGTCAGGGTTGAACCCATCAGGGTCTTTTGTCAGGTCAATGGTGTTTGCAGGAGCCGCGGATGGCCCTGCATAAAAGTTGTAGGCATCGAAGGTATTAGGGTTGTACGTTCGAGGGTCGAAAGCTTCGAATGTTGTTTGGGGACCGAGTGAAGAAAACATGGGGCGAGGCGCAGTAGGGACGTCCTTGAAAGGTACATTGACTGGTCTAGGAATTTCAACGATATCTGGAGATGGGCGACCAGCTCCAGAAACCGATCGGGGCGGCATGAATTGCCTGTTGCTCCAGGGCTGCGAGCGAGCTTCTGGATTTTGATGCCCCGATTGCTTGGAGAATTGCGATAGTTCGGGGTTGAGGCTATTCCGCAGAGGACTTGGCTTTCCAAACTGTGGCTGACCATTGACGACCTCTCGTAAGGGATTTGGTATCCTGAACTCCGATGAAGTCGTTACGGTAGGTTGAATGGCTTTGGGCCGCTCCGGCGCTCCAGCTGTCTCTGAAACCTGGTCTTTGTCAGGAGATGGCCGCGGAGGCTCTCGTTGGTTTACCATTTTATCTGAGGACTTGATGTAGTGAGAATTGTAAGTTTGGCTTTAGCTTCGACAGTTAGACTGTTCGTTTTAGTGTCGAAGGTTACTCTCGAGTTATAGATACGGAATTGTAGGCTGAAATGAGCTTGGCTTCGATGATGCCTCCAGAGAAACAGTACCGTCACTACCAGGCTCAGATTGCCTTTTGACTACCCTTCTCAACAATAGTTGAGGCGAGCGGATCCCAGAGGCGAAATGGTGTACGGACTCGTGATGCGGCGCGTCTTACGTCTTCGGATATTATCAAGAATCAGTCGCGAAGCTGCTCTATTTGCCATTTACCTTGCTTATCGATAGCGATCCGAACATCACCCCGACAACCAACCATCTGTGAGCGACGATAAGATAAGACAGAGAGGAATAGATACAAGGGAGGGATCCCCTCTTCCGTGGCCAATCCAATGTTACATCCTTCCATTTTGTCTATTGATGGTTGGTATTTGAAATTGATATCATAACCACTGTCGCGCTCACATCAGCTAGTGACAGAAGGATGCTTTAATAGCTCGAGTTTCTGGACGGTTAAGGTTCGAGCCGTAATTATAATACTCTAAGGAACCCCGCGACCTGGGTTGGTCTTCTTTTGCATGGTTGCTCACCGAATTGTTTTCTGCAGCCTCGTATGCTGATATGATCGAGACAATAGCGTTTCATTTCCACAATCTAGGGATTGACAGCTGTAGGTTGAAGGGCTCTGTAATCGTAATGCAAACTTAGCGTGGGGCTACAATTCCCACTTCTTCCATTTTTACCTCTATCTTACGGGATGTGGCTTACTTTCCGTGCACTAACTTGAAAGAGAAAAGGTTCATTTAGGCATCAAGGTGCTCGCCCATGCCATCGCGATCGACAGTGGAATGATTCAGCGAGTGATTTAGTTTTGGGGCTACATATCCTCTGTAGAGGGACATGCGCTTTCCAGGTGAACGAAAGAGACCGCCGCCTAAGAGACTCTGTACTGCAATCCACCTAGAGGCACAACCAGGATATCTATCTATCTACATCACATCTTCCAGAAGGCGTAGTGAGGGCCGCAGCGGCAGCTGAATGTCGAGACGTGAATGAGTGCTTCAATACCTGGCCATCCCGGTAAAGAGAGCTGTGCTGCTTGTGAGGAAGGTACCAAACGCCCAGCGTTCTTACCTGTCCCTTTAATCATGCCCATCTGCTAGTATCCACTTGCCAAGTTTTGATACTGTTCTTTGTGATTCTTGTCTTCCGTCGCGATGCTTCGCTTCTTGGGCCCAGTCCAAAGACCATGGAAATGCTTGAACCTACTCTTGGATGGGTCGTCCAACTCTATTGTGTATTTCTTTGGATCGTAGTCCTGGCCTTCTTTTTCCATATCTTTGTCACAAATTGACTTGTTTGGTGGTTTCTCCATCAATGCTTTGCAATGAGGTCTGTTGCATGCAGATTAGTAGAAAATAGATGTACATGGATAGACGTGACGACTTACGCCTTGTCTCCAAAATTTTTGAAGTTCCTGTTGAACCACATACCCTGCCCAATCGGGGGGTCCGCTTCCTTATAAGCCTTTTGGATCGCATTCTTTTGCACTGCATACGATCAGCCAGGTACCTGGTGTCTTATCTCTTCACTCAAATGACGAACTCCAGTAGCATACCTTCTTGCTCGGCGTTTGGGACAGGGGACAGGTGAGTGTTTGCTCCACCTTGAGCCGTGCCTTCATAGGTGTTTTCTTCAGGACTTTCAAAGCCTTGGGGTGGCACATTTGGAACGCCTCGTTTTTTGAGGTATGCCTCATCTCCCCTGAAAGGTTGCACCCCTGCTCCGCTTTTGGTATTTTTCCCTTTCCTGTCAGTGTTGTCTCTTGTCCTGTGCATGGTCAGTCAGTCGTCGCCTCAGATCAATGAAGAAAGAATTCGCAGTCTTACAAGGCTCTGTCAGCACCAAAGCACAGTATATCCGCACAATTGGCATCACAGATGTGCTCTTGACCAGTGCAGTCAATCCACCACTCAATTGGGTTATGCTCGTCTCCTGGACTGCGCTTTTGAATACTGTCAGCAGCTGGTGCAGCAAAGACGCCTTGTAGGAGCGAGACGGAGGCTGAGAGTAGAAGAATATGCGTTGTGTGCATCGAGAAAAAATGATCCTTGGAAAGGCTTTTGTGTTCGAAAATAGTGTTGCTTCGTGGCAAGTCTGTACGGGCTATAATACTCACTCAGAGCGACTGGAGACTTATTTTCGACTTATATACCAATGCAAATGCACAGAAGCAAACATCTTGCTTGGACATGACGAAGTATTGTCCGGCTCAGCTGGTCAAGTCAGACAGACATCGTGCTCTTCAAGTGTCGATCATGATATCAAGCACCAGAGAAAAGGGCATACGGGATACAAGTCTAAGGACACTTCTCTAGCCTCCCGTCCATTCTTTCAACTATCGAAGGCAGACGTGTACACGTCTTTCTAACGCGTTGGGAAAGATAATCTTGTTGTCAATGACGTTGACATAAGGTCCACGGTGATTGTCAAAGTCGGCCCAACGATCAGGAATGCAGCGTGGCTTATTGGTGTAACAGGAAAAAAGAAGCTCATCGCTAGAGTTGCCGACGAAACAGTGACAGCAGTCAAGGCCTCCTGGCAGAGCAGTAGTGCTTCGTAGCCCAGAGTGTCAGCCTTGTGGGGTGACAAGTTAGGAAGGTTTCGTTTGAGCGTGGCAAGAGATTCAAGACAACATGATGTCATTTCATGTGCGTAAAGCTCTTAACAGATTTTACTGATGTAGCAACAACAACCAAGTGTTTCAAGACACGCACTCATCGTTTGCGGATCAGCGAGATGACGTTGGCTTAGTTCACAATGATACATGCAGCGTTGAATAGATAGGAAAGTGCAATATGAAATGTTGATCGAGAGGCCAGTGAGAATATAAAAAGAAGGCCGGCACTGGTGCTTGCCAACCACAGACAATAAGACTGCCTGGATCAGGGCCTTCAACTCACTACATAATATTTTATCCCACTAGAGTGTCACTGAACTCCCTCATGGCTTTCAGCATGCGCGTATCACTAGCTTCAGCTACTATAGCACTCGCCCTTTTTGTATTTCAGGCCATTTCTGCCCCATTCCATGAGGATTACCAATTGGCAAAACGGGAGCAGAGAAACGTGGATGGGATGTTGGTGGTGACAGAAGATCTCGCACCACGAAATTGGAATGGCCGAGTCAAGCGTGACGACACCAAGACTGTAGATGGTATGACGATTACCATTAGCGATCTATCTCCGGACGAGAAATCATCGACAGGGAAATTGGCAAAAAGAGACAGCGATTACGTCTCTTCTTGCGGACCAAAATCTGGATGGATCCCCATAGCGGACCACTATGACACGAGTGGCACTAAGTGGTGGGGTTGGTCAAGCGCCGTTGATGCTTTCTGTACCCGTGTTTCGCAGGACTTTGACGGAAACCCTATCGTGGTGGCGCCTGGAAAGAAGTTGTCAGCGACTGTAAGATACTCGCAGGAGTCTGACCAATCCGGCACTCGAGTTGCCCTCAAAGATGAAGTTCCCGGTCATATTGAGTGTAAGTGGCCTCGTGGCGGGTCAAGTCCTTGTTTCAATCACTAACAACAGCCAGTTGAGATTCACAATAAACAACACGACGGAGATGAGAAGCCCAGCCATGATACGTGCCAACGGTACCTCATGCAAATGACGGCTCCACCAGGATTCAAGGGTGACAACTGTTACGGATCCGACAATAAAGACACCAAAGGTGGTTCTTACCAATTCGGAGACAACAAGATCTCTTATCATGGATTACCTGGCAGCAACTAGATGGCTATTGGTCTTCTGACGAATGGTGATCGCTGGAAGACGGGGGAACAAACATGCTGTGTCTGTCGTTTTCTGTGTTCATGACGTTGAGAAGGAGACCGTGCTGGCCGTGGTCAAGTAGTCGGGTGGTACTGAAACAACAGAGCTGTCAGATATCTACCAAGTGTATGGATTTCTTCGTGAATAGTATGTCGAAAGACTGCAGCGATCTTCCCGTCTCATTGGAGACAAGACCATGGGCAACGAGCAATAGCTACTCTAGGATCGGAGGCGTCTTTAGCTTGTAGATCCCAACAGATACTCTTCGCTTATATAGCCACGAAAGGCTTCAAAATGCCAAGACCCTGCCATTGCCGCCTTGAGTTGAGATACCGTGGGTGGATCAAAGCCAAAAGTCCCCAAGGGATCGCGAGGATGCTGCCACCAGGAATGCCAGTCAATGTGGGCCAGATCTGTGTAATGTCTCGGCTGCGGCATGATAGAAACAATGTGTTGCTGAATGAAGGAACTGGTCGTACGATCATGAAACGATGAGTACTCATCTGCCTTACTGCCCGTGTTACTCGCGCAGTACCGGGCTGTTAGGGTTAGAGACCACGGTTATTGACTGTGGGAGGCTTTTCAGCAACCTCGATGCCTACGTTAGCGAGCCTCATACGGCGCTCGACAACTCCACAAGCGGCACAGCCCAATGCCAAGGTGGCTGCAAGAAAAGGCGTATCGCAAATTAGCGATGACGAAGTATCAACAAACACCGGCCTCCTTCACGCCATCATGTACAGGACGTCAATGCCCATAGGCTACAGAATAGTGGAGACGGGCTATTCAGCTATAGTTAGCCTAGTCTGAGGGCATGTTTTTTTTTTTCGCGGTGCCCGTATCATGAAAGGATATCTACCTACCTAATGTAAGGCAAATTACTCAAGGCAGAGCAGCTTTGCGAAGGCTGACGGATGGCACTAGCCTGATTTAGAATAGGGGCATAAATGCCATGATGCAAGCAGAATTAATACAAAAAGCATCTGACAGAGTTGCCTTATTCGCCAAGTCGAATTGCGTGGCGGTAGTCTCCTACAACACCCGCGTGGTAGGCGATGGTTTTGGTACAAGGCAAATTGTTGGTATCCAACAGTGTTCAATCACACTTTGGGGTTTCACTGTGCGATCTTGAAACTAACAGACATGGACAAATTGTGGATGTTGGCCTGTGTAACATCTGCTTTTTCCAAGCTGTACTGCACCGCAGCAACCATCTTTTCTAACCCTTTTTTAAATTACATGAAAGCACGAGAAAACCACTTTTCGCTATAAACAACTCAGTCGTAATGTCGAGAATCCTACTCTTTTGCACGGCAGATGTCTCTCCGAGGGCAAGACAGGACTATTTCCATCCTGTACCCTTCTCCATGCTGACAGCATCTGCCACAGGTGATCGAGCGTCTCATCGTCAACCCAAGAAGAGAGCCAGCCTCATCGACTGGCTGGATACTGGTCCGCAGCCATGAACAGAAAATCAAAGATGAGGATACGACTCCTCCAGTAGAATCTTTCACAACAGGCTTTAAAGGCGCATCAATCGACACCCTCGCCGACTTCCAAACATCCCGAGTTCCCGAATACACTGGCATGCTCACACCCGAAACATTTGCTGTCCTTGACGAGCGCAGCGAGAAAGATGACAGCGTCATCATTGTACACCAGATGACCAGCTATCCTGGCAAAGACCCCGAAGACCTGAATCCAGATCCGTCTCTTGGAAAGAAGGAGTGGAAGCAGTGGCGGGTGTCATTCTTAGCTGCCGATTTTGCGATTGCAAATTTGGAGGAAGGTAGTGAACTATTGCTCGAAGGGGACGATGACTCGTACTTGGTGCGTGAGAAAAACGATGTGGTGACTTTTGGACGTTTACCACCTGGATATAAGAGCTCGTAGTTTACTTCATTTCAACTCCTAATCATGCTGTCCTATCGCCTCATAGGTTACTCATTGGATGTCTCGGCTTTTTTCCGTTCACGGCCCATGCAAACAAGTCCTTTGCTTGCTTCAAACACCGTGCAACCCAATACATCTTCGTAAAACCTGATCTTGGTCTTGATATTGCCCTCGACATCCAGCCCCGCGCCTCCACCCGTCAACAACATCACCCGTCGTAGATTCGGCATTGCATCCACCGTCTCCTCCACCGCTGCCATAAGCCAGCGACCGAGTCCCAAGCTTCGATATTGCTTGTCGATGTAGACGTCCGTGAGGTAGGCGAAGGTCGTCTTGTCTGTGACCAGTCGCGCAAGCCCGATCGGCTTGAGAGAGCTCGCCTTCCAAGACGATGTATTGGCTGTAATATTGTCGAAATTGGCTGCAGTCTTGATGTAGAGACCCAATGTAAGAGAATTGTCCAGCATAAGTTCTAGGTCGTGAGGCTTCATACGTTCAGCCCAGTGGATTTCCTCCGATGCCAGTACGTCATTGATAAAGGAGACATCGAGGAGATCTCGAGCCGAGGAGACGAGGAATCCAGTTCCATCGGCCAGGGTCTTTTCCCAGTATTGTGCAGGTTGGGACATTGCATAAGATTACAGCACTCTTTTGGCTGTTGATTGAGAATCTACTTTCGTCTTGGATACTGTGGTCGTGATCTGGAAATGGTACTACGGTAGACCAAAAGAGATCGGTGGAAAGAAATTTCTTAACTTGAGTCATTGATGTCTGCTGCATTAACTACGCGATCATGGTCTTACAAATTTAATATTTACAGGTCTAAAGTACAGTTATATGTATTTACAATAAATGTAGGTATGCTTCGACGCATGAGGATCGCTTAATGTTGGTCATTCGAGGCGATTCGTCTGCCATCCCCTCTTCCACGACGGTTTCGGCGTCCCTTATCTCCCGCTTCCTGAGCCGAAGCTTCACTCCCTTCAGCCCTGTGGGCACCACCTGTCCTTGCGCTCTCCCCCTTTCTCCCTCTGGCACGACCCCTTCCCCCTCCTCTGCGGCCCTTCCCCTGGCCATTGCCTCGTCTACCCGAACTTTCGACGCCACCATCCTCGTCGACATCCTCGTCAAGGCCCTGTACCTTTCTGCTTTCCTTATCCCACCATTCTTGAAATTCCTGTTCTTGTTGAATTTCCTGCAGACTCCGCTTCGCGGTCGTGACTTCGCGGATGATGTCCTTCTCTGCTTGTTGCTGGAGCACAATCTCCGACATGCTGAGACCTAACGAGGGCTCAGCGGCTCTTGCTGCAGTAGAGAGTGGGTTTTGTAGATGTGATATGGATCTGATGGCTGGTGGTGTAGTAGATGTTGAAGTTAAGAATGGCACAGATACAGGCATGGGGCTCGATCGTGAAGGCGGGGTCTTAGGATTTGAGAGCGGGCTGGAAACTTTATTTGATGATTTGCCAAGGGCTTGTGGGGACGAGATACTTCGGGGTTGTACTGGTGGTGGCTGTTTCAATTTGTTTTTCGAACCTGTCTTAGAACTTTCGGTAGCTGCTGGATTCGCGATTGTTTGACGCATGGTGAGCGGAGGCGCAGAAGGGTTGCGTGACGCAGGTCCCGTGTCAGGCGTTCCTGGCAGTATTTTCGACTCTTCTCCAATTACATCCTTGAGAGTAACTTTTGGTCCTCTCATTGCCACTTGCCAAGGCGCGGTACGTTTGACGTCCGAAGGCTGAGCATCATTTTCTATTGGGAGTGCTTCAGCTGGTTGCTGCGCTTGCTGCATTTTCTTGCGATCCTTTTGAGATACCTTCGATCCAGGTTGAGCCGTGGTCTTCCCATGAGGTTGATGCTTCGACTGCGTAGAAAGCGCGAGAGAAATGTTCGAGGTACGACTGGCCGAGGCTTGATCCATGATTTCCTTAAGGCCCAATTTCGATGAGTTCAAGGGAGCAGCTCCCCATGGTGCGATTTGCGCCTTCATATCTGGAGACTGGGGCAGATTTGTCGCGGTTGCCATGCTTTGTACAATAGGTGAGAGATTTGCAAACGGACTAGCACCAGGGAAATCTTGGGAAGATGCCAAAGGCTTTCCCTTGGAATCAAACCAGGTATCCTCCTGAGACTTCAATAGCGGACTGAGTCCTTCATGGTTTTCGCTGGATGGCATGCTTCGTGGACCCAATCGACCCTTGTCAGCTGCTTCTGGAAGCTTTTCGGCTTCATCTTCCATATCAAAGAGCATCTCGGATGGTGGAAGTTTACCCTCAATTTCGGGACTAATCGTCGGTTGCAATCCTTTTGATGACTTGCGTCGGGATGAGGGCGTCAGTGAAGGTAACTGCAATTCGTCCACGCTTCCAGATTTTACCGAATTTATCAGTCGGCTATTTCCCTCAAAATGTTTTGCTTGTATCATGATATTGTCTAATCTGGCCTGCTTATCGAGCTTGACAGCCTCTGGGAGCTCAGGTAGTCGTTCTAGAAGCTTTGCGAAAGCCATGTCGCTTCGAACATATTTCAAAGTTTCGCGTTGATTGTCTTTGACTTTTTCGTCTAACTCCTCAAGCAAGTCGACATCGAGTTCATTGAGCAGACTAGATAGAGAGTAAGGTGGCTGCATTTTCGACCAACAATCTCAAGACTCACGAATTTTCCAGAACCGCTTCGAGGCTCATCGAAAGGTACTCAAGCCCTGCATCCTTCAATTGCGAGACGGCACTAGGTGCGGTAGCATTCAGTAAAGAGGCAATATTGCGGGTGGTGACTGAGAGCGTTAGCTTGGATCCGCAATCATCTGCTCCAACTATGTTTACCGTAACGTCCAATCACTTTCTGACATATTTGCGACAAACGATCAAGCATCAATTCATTGGCAACACCCATAACATCGATAACAAGGTCAACAAAATCATCAAAGTCATCGGACACGACATCATCAAAGAGCTCTTCTCCAGTGTCGGCGTAAATATGCCGCAACACAAATCCGAAAACCTCAGGTTCGATGTGCTTGAGATCAACAGTGATGGCATCAGTTGCATCAGTCAGCGTGCGACGACGATCATCGAGCCATTTCCCGTGAGCGCGACCGTTGAAAAGGCCTTCGAAGAATGGGCAACGTTGGCAAACCAAAGCGCTTAGCACTCGAACTTCAGCATCTTCCAGTTGCACGACAATGTCTCCACTGGCTTCGAGTAGCCCATCGCGATAGGCCCATTCCAGATCCATATCCAAAGATTGTTTAGGCTCGATCATTTGTCGTACTGCTGGCTCCAAATTGGGCATCTCAAGTTTGGCAGCAAGCTTCATGAGCTCGATGCGAATTTGTCTGTATCGAAAGGCAGACTTTGGCACGCGCCTTGTGTGATGCCAAAAGTCAACAACGTTGTCAGTATAAAGATAAAATACGAAGTCGACTAAGCTTAGAAAATCGAGCCCGGTGAATTGAACCGAAACATCGCCAGCCTTGTCGTACTCAATTGAGAGAACATCAGGTATCGTAAAGAAGCCCGAGTGTTGAAATTGGGCTAGGCCCTGACGAAAAACTTTACTCCTGCTGCAGGGTAGAAATGAATGCACTGGCACGCGGACATCCGATGCAGTACAACTTAGCATCATATCATAGGTGGTCTTTGAACCGCTCGCGTTTTGGCGTTGAAATTCAAGCATATCTTTCTCTAGATCAGAGGATTCTAGTATACGCTGCCTGATCAAAGCAACATCTGACTTTCTTTTCGAACCTTGCCAGAACCGTGGCGGAGGATTCTCATCTTCCGAATCCGAGTCCAGCACAGAACTGGCAAAGGAATAGAATGGCAGAAGCGGCAACAGATCTTTCCACAGTGTTTTATCGTCGATCACGGTGGAACTTTGTACGATGTCGCTCTCGCTCCTCACGGCTGCATAAGCTCCGTAGCCGGATGCACGAACAGCAATAACCCTTGTCAAGCTGGGAATGCGAGAGAACTTGTAGTTTTTGGGTTGGTACTCGCCTGTTCCGGAAGCACTGGCGTCCTTTATTTTGGCTCTTCTGGTTCTCCGCCAGGCGCTGCCTGCTTCGGTGGTAAGAATAATGGAGCCGTCCTGATCGACACTAACATCTTTGGCTCGCATATGTTCTTCTCTTGGAGACCAAATCTTGTGCGAAGGGGACAAGGCACCTCGAATTTTGCTCGGATTTGTCGTGGACGTGTTGGAGACTGGGCCCTCTACACTGTTGGTGATTGAAACCGTATATATCTCTCCAGCACTTGAAAGTGCACAGATGGTATCACCACCTGAAGTGATCTTTGTAACACTTGGCGTATTGTCATACCTTGTTGTTAGATAAGTATCTCTCAAAAAGTAGTTTGTGAATGCTCCAAGGGCGAGAGACAGTTTCGTGTATCCATAATTGGCAAATATCCAAACGTCATGATTTTCTAACAAGCAGACGGTTGCACGATCTATTGCACATACCGAAACGATGGAAGAAGAGAAAAGCGACGCAGCAACCTTGCGTGGGATAGCTTGAGACGTCAGCGAGCGAGCATCGGAATCCACAATCCCAAGTTGGCCCTCGTTCTTCCCAAAAGTATACAAAGATGAAGATGTAAATGCAACAGAATGGATTCGAGAAGCAGCTATACCAAGTACTACTTCTTTCTTAAGGGGCCCAAAGATTTGACGTGGAAGCGTCAGAATAGGCTCGTCGTCTCTTGTAGGAGTTTGGGGAAGAACGTAGCCTAGTTGCCCGAAGCCGTTGCTACCCCAAGAGAAAATCTCTCCGTCATTGGACAAGGCTATCGTATGGTGGTGGCCAAGCGCAACCGCTGTGACCTTTTTGCGAGCCAAAGCGCCACCCTCGATACACACGAAACTGAACTGAGTTGCCTCCGAACCCGTTCCTAGTCGACCACCAGGGCCATGTCCGCACAGGTACAAATTTGATTCAGGATCCGTCGTGATCACTGCCGTGTGCAGTTTTGACATTTGAACATCCTGAATGATGACTGGCCGACTCCGGATTACTGCTGGTAGCTCTGAGGCAGGCTTAGGAGGCGAAAGCCTTGCCAATAGTGTCTCACCAAAAGCGGGATCAATCAATCCCCATCTTTCAACCTCCTCACTGATGTGTTCTTTATAGAATCTTTGCAATAGATGCAAAGGCCTTCGGAGGAAAATCCGTTCTGGGAAGTGGCGGTCATCCTCGTCACCAAAGCCAAGAGTTATGTTCTTGTTGCTCCCAAATGTGTACACTTCATCCCCTTGCAGACCAGGCGCCAAGAGACCTCGAGAGTTACCCTGCTCTTCGCCTTCTGCACTCTCGTTGGCTGTTTCTTCCTCGCTCGACAAGCTCGTCGCTCGTCGCACTCGCCCCTGTGTCAGTGCACGATGATCGCGAAGAGTCAAGCCTAGCACATCAAAGGGCACATGTCCTTCTTTATCCTTGATCTTGATCAGCATCTTCAACGAGTTGCCTGGGCCATGTGATAACGAATCTTCACTTTCGCGATTAATAATAGCGAGTGCAATTGAAATGTTGCCAAAGTAGAAGGCTCGATGGAGTGCAGTCCATCCGTTCTCCAAGTCTTGAATGTATAAATCTGTCAATGGATGCTGGAGTAATGCGGTCGCAAACTCGAGGCTCCGTTCAGAGGTACCCGTGGCCGCATGATGCAGGAGAGTAAGACCATTTGTGTCTTTCCAGTTCACATCTGCGCGTGTCAGAGTAAGGGCAGCAGCCCCAATCTGAGGCACGCCGCTCCCTGATTTGCGGGTTTTTATGGCGTTGATCGGCGACGTGGCCAGGTAGCTGCCTGGGCTTCCTGCGACGGTTGCGTTCCTGGTGCCCTGCCCGCCGCCATGACCTTTCTGTGTATGCGTTCGGTCGCGGATATTGTAGCTCGCGGTTTCGAGTATGTGCCGAAAGCTGTCGACATCATCTTGATAAAAGGCTTTCCAAAGAAGGGTGCTCATAAGCTGGAGCGAGGCCGAACCAGCAGAATCTTTCTGCTTCAACAGAGCGCCTCGCAATGACCCCGGAGATAGGATCAAAGCTTCTTTAAAGGCACTTAATGTGAAGCTCAGAAAGACTCTGGGTCACCAAAGCGATGCGAGGCAAAGCGATGACGGCAACGGTGGCGTCGCAAGCTAGTACCTAGGACCGCAGAGTGATGACGAACACGACTGAAGAGGCTTGAGAGGTGGAAGTCTGATCGCGCGAACTTGCGTATGAAGGCGAGGGAGGATGCACAACGATAGATGGGTGCGATGAGTCGCTGGCAGATGAAGGGCAGTATACGGGCGCAGCTGGTGGGAAAGCTTGGTGGGGTTTTGAGGATGCGACATTCTGCGGCCGGAATTATGGGATTTAGCTATGGGCCAACCGTACGCTCCATGTGTTGAGCACACAGTTCCCACCGTTCCCGTGGAATGGTCGGCTCACGCGGTCGATTGCATGCAGGCTTAGTATGACCTACAATTGGTTGAGTTCATTTCATACCTCTCTCATCGCAAGGGCCTCTTGCCCAATGATATCAGCATGCGTCCAGCTATTGGCTCCGCTCTATCTATATAGCGTGTTGGTAGATTGCAATTGATGCTAAAAAAGACCGCATCCGATCCAGGAAGGCTTCTGCCACCACCGACGTCAAGGACCACCGTAGAAGCGACATAGATGGCCATTCATCAGCAAGGAATCGCAATACAAGCGTGTCTCCGAGGACCGAAGCAACATCCACCCGCAGTGCAACACTAGACGGAATTGTTTCCGAGACCGTACTTTCACCTTTCCAAACCAATGCGTCTCCAGCAAGCCTCAACATCCTCGCTAAGTTTCAGAAAGTCATCGTTGTTGATAAGATCGCAAATCATAGACTCCAATGCATCCATGCGATCTTCTTCGTTCTGGGATACATACGCTTTGAGGCCGACCGCGTCTTCGTTCGTCAATGCTGCTGGTCGCGATGCGTTTGGTGCAGTCTTTGGTGGAGCAGTCGCCTCATAAGACCTAGATTGGATACCTTCGACGTCGCAATCTTCGTCCCTCGATCTCCCTGTGTCGTCTATCCTGGAATCAGAAGAATATGCTGTCCTGTCAATTAACGATGCCACAGGGAGCAACGGACTGGAGCTACGGTCAACAACAGATGATGAGGATGACGCCCAGCCCGGCTCAACGCCCGATCCGGATCCAACAGCATTATTAGAACCACGAGAACTGCCTGTCCCTCGGGCAGGTTTCGGACCTTGTCTTCCCACAGTCTTGCCAGCAGCATTCTGCAAAGCAACTCGGCTATCATCAAGAACCTTAGGCTCAGGAAGAGGTGGTAATTCCAATGCTGTGCTGGAGCTTCGACTTACTCGATCCTTCCCTGAAGAGCCTATGCTTCGCCCGCTTGATGAACTCTTGAATGGAAGTTCTCGTCGAGGTGGGAGTTCTTGACTTATGTAGTCCACAGGATGCTCTAGCGGTGCAGTGGCCGGTCTCTGTGCTTGTTCATTCCGGTTCTCGAAGTATCTCGAAGCGCTGTTTTGCTCCTGATTCGGGAAAGCCGAGACTCTTGCAGGTAAGTCAATCCGGCCAGCGGATCTCGACAATCGGGGAGGGGGCATGTTATTGTGTGCTCTTGACAGATCATCAGAGCTGACAAATCTCTGAGAATGCGACGCCCCATCTGCAGACGTCTCAAATGGATGACCAATGCTCTTGCTAATTGATGCACTGACTGGCGTATATTGGTGAGCAGGAAATACTGAGGAATGAAGATGGCCCTAGATAGTCAGTAGCCGGTCAAAGGAGCTCGGTTAAACAGTCTACCTGCGCAGTTGTTTGAAGCTCATTGTTTTGAAGTCCCGACTGGAAATCGAAAGATGTCGACCGCCTCTGACCTAGCAAACTGTTCGAAGTTGCCGGTCTACTTGAATCCAGATTCGGGAGAGCGCCCAATGGCGCTCCTACATATCTTGATTCTGAATCGTTTCTCGGACCTGACTCGACAAGGGGACAGCCAATACTGCTTAGGTATTCCATTGCTGTGTCAAAATCTGAGACAGAGCGGAACTTGAACTGGTTGCGCCGAAGCTAAGGCTTTGTAAGATGTAACAGCGGCTATCACGGTTTACTGTCCCTACCTGTCCATCTTCATTCCGATACTTGAAAGCAATGTTGCATGTTGACCTTCTGTACAAAGTATGTATGGGAAGCTGCTCAGGAGCTATGTGTCTCATCCGTTGGCTTGCTTCATTCTTTGCTGCACGAGCATGTTGTATAAGTCTCTCAATAGGTACAAGTTCCTATGAGCTTCGTCAATGGAAATTCAACGTCGTGGTATGTGCAGTGTATGTGCTATGGCAATCAATAAATGTTAGATTTTGCTAGATGCATACCACTACTTCAGATCCTTGAATGACCTTCACATTTTGAACTTTGTTCGAGCATGTGGATGAATACGGCGGCAGATAAGAATCGAAAACCAGGCACACGTCGTCGCGGTATACATGATTCCACTGGCTGGCACCAGTTTCATTCTGCCCAACGGACCAGGAATACTTTACCACTGCAAGGCTCGTGATATGGCTTGAGAGCGGAGAGGAAGGCTGAGACATTCTGCCAACTTGAACGGGACGGTTTCTCAGCCCATCTTTTCTCACGTGTTGTACCAGGAATGCAAAGTTGGGATGGAACAGGGAAACTAGAATATTGCCAGCTTGGGAAGGTGGCAGGCCGCTCCCTCTAGCCATTTAGCGATTATTAGCCGAGCTCCTCTTTGATTTCTCATTTACTCGTTATACTGAGCACTAATTGTCACGCATTAGGTCCTGCGTACATCAGTGCCAGGGCAACGCTAGGGGCTCATTGCATGGTTCTCGTGAGTGAGAGCTGAACTATTCCCTTAATTCTTGCACTGCTCGCAAAGAAAACGGAACAGACCGGCGCGCATGGAGACATACTGCATTGCTTGCAGTATACTGCTCCAGGTCAATAGCCGTGTAAGGCGTGTGAGCCCCACTCAGGTGCCCTATCTTTCCGTCCCTCGTTCAGTATATCAGATTATGTTGCGGCACAGCATACGTGACTCCACTGGTCTGCGGAGCATACAATCCACTTTTCTATGACTGAGTCTACATCACACTTCAACATTGCTACAACATAATCATCAAGCTTCCCGTTGATAGGTCAGTATCCGATCTTTCGTGCATGTGCTGGAGATGGAAACCGTCGTGCAAAGTCTATCTCAAGCTCTGCCAGGCAGAGTATTCCAGCCTGGCAGTCAGGAATATGGTCAATTAGTTCACTCCTACTTCTCTGCTCAAGAGAGTGAAATAAGGCCGAGATGTGTCATCTGCCCTAGCTCGACTGCCGATGTGTCGAATGTTGTTTCTTATCTAGTCAAGGCTAATCGCGAGTGCGGTCTGGGCTCCATCAAATTTGCGATTCGAAGCGGAGGCCATGCATCGTTCGCTCGGAGCGCGAATGAACCTGATGGGATTACCATTGATCTTCGCAGGCTGAACAGCGTTCACGTTACAGATGACCAAACACAAGTCATTGTCAGTGCTGGAGCTTCCTGGGGAGAGGTATATCGCACTTTGGGTCCTCTAGGCTTAGCCATTCCAGGAGGGCGACACTCGCAAGTTGGTGTCGGAGGTCTAACGCTTGGAGGCAAGTCTCCCTTTCTCAGTAGCCAACTTTGACCCCCATTAAGCTGTTGATCGCGAGATACTCAAAATTGGCTAAGAAAGCTAGGCGGACTTTCTCACTTCTCAGGGCACGTCGGTCTGGTCTGCGACAATGTAGACCAATATGAGGTGGTCCTCGCAACGGGGGCCATCATTCGAATCAATAGGGAGGATTTGACACATTCAGATCTGTATCATGCTCTGCGCGGAGGCGCAAATAATTTCGGCGTTGTAACTGAATTCGTTTTCCGCGCTTTTCGCCAAGGACACCTATGGGGCGGTACCCTCACACATGGTCTTGAATCCAAGGAACAGCAGCTCAATGCTTTCTTTAATTTTGCTAGCAATCCTGAGCCTGATCCATGCACCTCGTTAACTCATAGCTTTGGAATGAGCGCAGAGAGAGGCTCTGGGTTTGTTAATGGCATTGTGTGTACCAAGCCCATTCCTGAGCCGGCCGTGATTCAGCCCTTCCTGAACCTCAATCCGGTTTACATGAACAACCTTCGAGAGCTGAGCCTGACGGAACTTACGCAAGAGCAGGATGCTTTCAATGAGAATGGTCTCTGGTACGTAGTATCAAACTCAATTTCTCCCTTTCCGTCACCATTTTCCAATCGCAAAACTTTCGTCTCAAATCGCAAGTCACAGGCCTTGACAGCCAGTATTATCCGCATCCTAAACGAAGGGTCTGACATTCCGAAAGCCAGATCGCCATCGCAACAACCTACTACTTGAGCAAGACATTGCTTACTCACACTTACGAGCTTTGGCTTGCCTCGCAAGAGAGCGTCAAAGATCTCACTGGCGTCGTCTGGTCTATGACACTGCAAACAATCTTCCCAGCTACGGTAGCCAAATCGGAATTCTTGCAAGATGCAATCCCGGCTTATGCAGCTGAACGGGGCAGCATAGTAGTGGCGCAGCTTACTGGCACGTGGAAAGATGCCAAAGATTCTCCAGCAGCTGAAAAGGCAGCTTTGAAGTTATTAAGGGACATCGAGGATGCTGTCAAGAATGAGAAGATGCATACTGGGTATTTGTACCTTAACTATGCGTACCCTGGTCAAGATGTATTTGGCGACGACTCGATCAATAATGGAGAAAGAAAAAAATGGTTGCAGGGCGTCAGTAAAAAGTATGACGGTGATGGTCTTTTCCAGCAGTGTGTCGTCGGGGGTTTCAAACTTTTTTGACTGTCAGGGGGACTGACGGAAGGATTGGCAGCATCGGTAGTTCTGACTTCAGCCGCCTTGCATGTAGCAGTTGGCAGAAAAGTTCCTTAATGATTGCTTGTTCTGTCTCCTCAAAGTCGCGCTGTTCTTCTGTCAAAGAATCGACAAATCTCCTTGATTACAGGTCATATTTGTAAATTGAACATGCACTTTCGCCCATCTGGACCACATGTTTCTCCGTAGTACGTCTGCCACTTCAGAACTTATAAATTGGATAACCGCACATGGGTATGTCTTGAATCTTCATAATACAGTTGCTCCAAGGTAGATGCAGCACTGGTACCCACGCACATTGTATTCCTGCAGATGAAACCTGGTCTCTTAATAGAGCTAGCATTGAGCCGTACCTCTGGCAGAAGCCTTAGCCAGCTTGTCTCAGAATCTATTGTAGTTCGAGATCGGAAACCGCAACTGGTCATGCCATGTGTACAGGCAAACCTTCGTGCTTCTTATATGCCCTTTAATAAGCTAGCAAGGAACAACGCTCTGTCCGAAAAGTAAGCACGTCACATTCACGCCACACACTTGACATTGGCGTCAGGAATATTTCTACGTTTGTTGTATTTGGTTCTGGAGGGTCCCACTAAGAACAGGCGTGGAAATGTAAAAGAAAAGAAGGTTATTTATCTGGGTAGGTAAATAGTTAAGGGCCTTTCGAAAACGGCTTCTTAGCGGTCGACTCACGTGATCAGCAGAGTCGAACGGGCGAAGCTAGGTGTACAACCGCGAATGCGCGCCTCGGGGCATTTCCAGTCGCGACCTCCCAATCGTTCAAGCTCCGCAGGATCTCCGTCGCACGTACGCATTGTTCTTCCACTTGCAACACAAGTCGCCCACTAATTCTCCGTGATAGCGAGTAATGCCGGCTTTGTTCTCTCACTTGGCGGTGGTGACTTGCATGTGCGCAGGCTCTGCGCGCCCTAGGATTCCCTAGAATGGCTCCATCGCGACCGCGAGGTCCAGATATCGAGCGCAATGAGGAATACGAAGTCTTTGTGAACAAACTAGAGGCCTACCATGAAAAACGGGGGTGCGCAACAAGTCGTTACGGAATGCAGCATGCACATGATTTCTAACTACCGTTTCTAGTACACTCCTTGACCGCGAGCCCAAAATCGGAAGTCGTCACCTGGATCTCTATCGGTTGTATCAGAGGGTGATTGAAGAGGGAGGCTATGATGTCGTGTCGGACACAAAAGGAAATAAGCTAGCTTGGAGGAAAATAGCTCAGGAATTCTTCCCCGGTCTACCAAACCTCGCAACCTTGGTGTTTACAGTAAAGACTGCGTACTACAAAAACCTGGCGTGCGTCAAAAAATCGATTCATGGTTACGGTCTTTTGCTAACGACAGCAGCGCGTTCGAGATAGCCGATCACTGGAAGGAGGACCCACCGCCAAAGGAAATTCTAGAGGACGTGACAGCAAAGGGTGGAGACCTGCGAAATCGGACCTTAGAGAATTACAGCCGGCCATTGCGACCAGATATGGACATTAACGGGCAAGATGGCGAGCAATCCGAGGAAGAAAAGACGCCAAAACAGGAAGAGAAAATTGAAGCCGAAGAGCCTGGTAGCACAGGCAGAGCGACGCGAAGTAAGTGGAAACTGTGGTGATTACACGTGGCTTTGAAAGCTTACTGAATTCACCAATTCACAGGTCTTCGCCAGGCGCCGCCACAACGCGTTCTCTTCCAACCTGACCTTACTTCCTCACGACAGACCCGCAATTCGTCCAACCAACTGAATTCGCCGGGTCCCTCACTGAACCAGTATGGTATGGCAAATGGCATTCAGACCAATGGAGTTTCTATGACTCTTGCAAATTACGAGCCTCGACCTCAATTACCCCTCACTCTGAAACCCGTCACCACACCTGCAAATAATCCAGAATACTTCAGCCAGAAGCGAGCCAGGGCCAAGGATGACATTGCTGGTAGAGCAGCGCAAAAGCACAAAGGCATGATGCTCCCAGGCACTGGTTTTCAGGGACCAAATATATACATCCGCGCCTTGCTGGCACTTCAATCACAAATTCCCGAGGAGGAAAGTTATGCACTGCATCATCTCGTGAAGATTTCCCACGAACGAGGAGACAAATACCGTTTCGACCAGTTTCCTGGTCTTGCTGAAGCTTTGACGGCCAAAGTTCTCCAAGTCACATCACTGTTTTATGATGTTGAATGGGAGGTTTCGTACCGAGCTAGCCCGCCTGCTGATGAAGGTAGCACTCTTGACGGTCTCGAAGGAACTTCTGATGTTTTGCGAAAACTCGAGAACAAGATCTTGCTAGACGACGGCGATGAAGTTCATACTGATGGCTTTCTTGATGCCTTGGGTCGAATCAATGAGGCCGGCCTGGTCATACGAAATATGGTCATGCTAGAGGAGAACGCGGCGCATCTCGCGAAAATTCCGTCCATCCGAGACTTCATCGTGATTGTACTGAACATGCCGAAGAGGTCAATCTTGGTTGAGCTTCAACACTACGCGCTTGAGATTGCCGAGCAGCTGACCAAATACTTCGTCGTTTCACCGAACGATCCTTTATATTCCTCTCTCCTGGCTCTGTTAAATACTACGGACAGAGGTGCTATAATCACTTCTTTGCGGGCGATCGGCAGAATTTCAATGAATCTCGACGAGAACTACCGACTCCGAGACGTGCCAGCGCCCATCATTCGTCGAGTCTGTGAATGGCTGATGATTGAAGACGAGGAGCTGCGGAATGCATGCCTTGACTTTCTTTACCAGTATACGGCACTTTTGGACAATGTGGAAAGTCTCGTCCAGAACATCAGCATCGAAGGATTAGTCAAGCAATTAGTACGCCTGCTGATGCACAGCGCACATCCCGAGGAGCGCCGAGAAAAGTCAAGGCATCATTCATCGGTCAAAGAACAGACCAACCCGGAGAGTATTCCAAAGCTGTCGCAGGATCTCATCGAGCAGTTACTTAAGTTTGAGGAGCCAGAGAGAAGCTCTCATTGGTATGTAGTCAAAGACGATCCGCACACGGTGATTATACTGAGAGATCAAATAGGCTTAGGGCGTGCTTCGAAGATGATCCTGTTGGTGAAATGACACAAATCGCGTTGTGGCACGCCTACCAGTCATGCTTTGGGCCTCATGCACAGTACCACTCCCCCCTACTCATTGCGGGCGATTTCATCAAGAATGTCTCTTCGACATTCATCGGTGCAAGCGCCCAAGTATCCAACTCTGGTCAGAAGTACATTATTAAAGGCATCAAGCCACGTAGCCTGCCTATTGACCCCAAAGGTCGAACTTACTCTCGATGTCAATGGCGTATTAGCGCGTCCACACAAGCATCAGCTACCAACGGACAGAAGGCCGATTCCGCAGATGCTCAGTGCGAAGAATTTGCCCGAGACTCTCAGATGATGTGGCGCCACGTGCTCGATGATCACCTCAAGATTCCGCGTAAAGACAACACATATGAACTTCACGTGCAGGGAGATCGCATGTACGAGTGCCGATGGGCTGGCTGCAAGCACTTTCCGCAAGGCACCAAGAGTCCTTTCGAAGCTGGCATGCATGTCAAAACCCACCTCTCCGATGCATCCAAACAGGCCTCTCAACGTAACAAATTTAACCGGTTTACGACCAGCGAAGCAGACTCATCATCTCAAAAACGAGACAACACCGTTCCAAAGACGTGGTTGAATACGCAAACCGATGAGCGGAGCGACGCGGCCGGTCTACCGCTAACGGCGAGCCTAATCCTCCGAAACCTAGCACGATATCTAGCCAAGATCGAAGTACCCCTCCCAGACGGACAAAATAGCAAGACTGAAGAGGGTGAATGGGTGAGGTATGTCTTTTCACCAGTGAAAGAACAACTTTTCTACGTGGCCGCATTCAACTGGAATTTGCGGGATTATATTTCGTCTCTTGCCCAAGCTATTGCAAATGCTGGAGTGTGATTGTGCGGGAATCCATTGTACGGCATTTTTGTGATGACAACAAAAACGGAACATGAAGAGCGCGGCGTTCGAAGAAGGATCATGGTATATCATGGTAATTTGCTGCCAAGAGGCTAGGTTTGCAAGGTTCAATCGGGCGAAGCGTGTACGATTTGATCATCGAGACCGCAATTCTTCTCTTCAAACGAGCTGCCTCATATCAGCTCGACCCTTGATCGATATGCATTGTGCAAGCGCTGAATGGCTTTATGTACAATAGTGTCGTTCTAATGATTGCGTCTCAGTAAAGGATGCATGCTCTCCTGATGCCTTTGCTCTGGCTCCCCATGGGGTCTTCCCCTTTGCAGCGTGACCACCGACTCTCACGCTCATTCATTGCACCGAGAATTTTCCTCTAAATCTGCCCGCTGTTATGGTCAACTCCAACCGTGTCAAGATCCGGTTCAGAGAAACGCTCAATCAGCACAAGTCCATCCGATTAGGCGCGCCATATTTGGTATGAGATGAGTAGTGCATTGCTGAACCAGCTTTGGGAACGTCTATGGCAAAATACGCTTCATCCATAACATCATATAAGCAGGTGTGCATGAAGCAGGTGTGCCATGGTACATGCCCCCTATAGAAGATTGACCTGTATTCGACTGAAAATATTTTTCTCAAAGAATATTCTACGGTTCGGGGGTGTACCAAGCCTGGTTTCTGAAAGCCGCTTAATTCATGTAGAGTAATGAACTAGCCTTGCCAAAAATTTTCTTCTTTTTCTTTCCAGATCCATGCAATGTTGTTTCTCATCAAAGGTCTGAGGGAGAACAACGCCTACTAACCCCCAAACTGCAACCTGAATTGCAGGCGGGGATACTTGCCACTATGTTGATTATGCATCAATCACTAATGACCAACAATTTGCTAATGTCTTCTTTCAAGTTGGAAAATAACTATCACACCCTAAGGATTCATTCACACTGCTAACACATGCAAGCTGCACTATAAGCACCAAATCCTGTCAATGCCATTATTCCTTTTTGCAAGAGACGCAAAGATGCGCGAAGCAACGAGGAAGTAGAAGGACGCTTCCAGGAGCAACCCCTCCTCATTGGCGGTGACTTCGGACTGATCATCTTTGGTTGATGCCTGTCCCCCTCGATACCTTTTCTTACAAGCAGAAGCTTGAGATTAGTACAATCTAGAGCAAAGACCTTGTCTTAGCGAGTTTCAGGCTCACAAGTGGGTTTGCGGAATATTCGCACTTTGTTGGGGAGCCGATCTGAGCTAGAACAGCCTCCTTATCGGAGCACCTTTTCAAGCCAATGATGATTTCACCTTACCAAAAGCTCGAACTTCTATTTGCACATTGTGCTGATGCATTTAGGGAGATGTCCGTCGATCTCGTGCTTGGCACTATGTCTCAAACACCACAGTTCCGGAGGTTCGGACATTGTAGAGACGAGTCTTTGGTAAGAGTTTCCTCGGTACGGACTGTGGCTGGCATAAGAGGGGTGCCAGTCCCGTCGATGGCAGAAAAGGTGTATAAAATCGCTTGGGGGTCTGAAAAAGTATCTGGAGCGACTCGCGTCGAAAAATCCTATACCTCTATTTCCTCCTATCTAAAAGATCAGGATAAAGACAACGCCATTTGCCCAGCTCGAATACAATGTCGACTACGTCCGTCAAAACACCAATCCCAGCAGGGCTAAGCACCGAACAAGTCATCGCCACCCTGCACAATCACGAGCTCATGATCAAAGCTCTTTGCCCTGCGCTCGTATCTCACCACCTTGAATCGGGCGACCCATCCAGCGAAGCCATCTATTCCGTCACCGACAAAAAACCAATCGGACAGACCACTTATAAGCTCACCCTCACCAACGTGGATGGCGGAGTAAATTCGCTTGTCAATGCCAAGCCTCCTGTTGGTACTTTGACGATTGCTGGGAAGTGGAGGGTGGAGGGTGGCATGCTCAAGGAAGATGTGGACATCGACGGCAACTTTGTAATGAAGAAGATGGCTAAGGGAAATGTTGACAGTACGCACCCGAAGCAGCATGAGCTGCTTCTCTCTGAGGCTCAAAAGGCGTGATGTTCCCGATAGGCAGGACGTATAAAGCTATCGAAATGATGGTGAATATTTTTGGATGCTAAAGTCATTAGAAAGGTCAAATAATGGTTTGCTGGTTTTTTTCGGTCCTGCGGCGTCTCTTGTCTACAGGGTTAATACCTTCCTGTTCCACGATTTTCATAGATTTTTATTCTGAGAACAATTATGAAGTATTGTATTTGAAGCATCGCCTTTTCAGAGCTTATTGTACAGGAGTATCGTCAATATCTGTTGCACGCATTCCGTAATCAACGTGTAACATCGCGAGATTAGTTGGCAATGACAGGCGTTCTACCATTCCAGTCCTTCATCTCCGCCGCATCTACCAAGAACTTGGCAACACTCTTCCGGGTAATCTTCGCCATCATGGGCATATCTTTCCCCTGGTCTCCCCACTCCCTTACCCGCTTCGCTTCACCCTCCACCAACATACTCGGTCGAACGAGCACAAAATCCAACCCGCTCTCCTTAACTTCCTTGTCCACAGCATCATGGTCGAGGTACTGGTGACGCATGTTCGTGTTGCGTATCATGAGGCGCACCAGCCAGTTCACCTCGCGAAAGGAATCCGCGGTCCCGGCGGCGCTCATAACAACCAACTTCCCGATGCCGTGCTGCTTCATAACCGTCATGAGGTTGGCGTTGCAGTCGGCCATGAAGCGCGGCGGCGCCACGGGCTTGGCGAAGGGGCTGTCGCTCTCGCGGCGCGCATTAAGCGTGACAATGGCGACGCTGGGAATCTGCTCGGGGACGGCCGTGAAGGCTTTCTCAGTGTCGGTCATGGAGGTGGGCGTTCCTTGGATGATGGTCAGGCCGGGGTGCGCGGCCAACGAGCTTGGATCGCGGACGAGCGCCGTGATGCTGTGCCCGCGTTCGAGCACTTCTTGGATGACGAGTTTTCCAGTTCGGCCGCTCCCGCCGATGATGATGGATCGCATGTTTCCTCGTTGAATAGCTTGAGAGATATAAAGTAAAGTGCTCAAGATTTGGAAAGAGGATGTTCGACTTTCTGGAGGGTTGACGCTGTAGTTTTTGCGGAGATGAGGAGATGCTGTTCTTTTTTCGAAGAGTAGGACACGCGAATGTGAAAAGTCGTGATTGGAGTGTAGGGAAAGTGACCTACGTTCTGATTTCGGTACTTATGTACTTGTCCGTGTCGAACCTTTCAACACTTTATGGGACTCTACACACTTCCATGTTCTATGTCACACTCTCGTTTGCCGACAAGGAGGACGGCTTTACAACAGGTCGGAGCTCCGAGTCTCTCACCACTCGGATGAGCTGTTGATAAGGCTGCATCGTTGAATGTCTTGTTTGTTGAAGAAAGGGTGTAAAATGCAACATCTATACGAGCCTTGTTTGAAGGTCGAAACGGTGTGTGAAGTCCACAGGTCACTCAAAGTAAAGGCATCTCAACCAAGTGAAGTGCGAAGAAGTCGCCGAACCTCCGACCGAACCACGAAGAGCCGCACCGCCTCTCGGCCGAGCTCTTAGCCCAACGGAGTTTCATTTGTATGCATCCTTGACAGTCTCTCCTATGAAGGGCCTTGAGCCCAGCTTCTTTGCGCAATTGAACGACCAGCTTGCATTCAATGCCTTGAGCTTCGTTCCAAACGCCCTCGTCCGGGTTGGATGCCTTATCCAAATTCGACAAGCTGGCAGTCTCGTCAGAGCTAATTCACGACGATTGGTAGCTGGGACTGAATCGAGTAACCCAACTCTTGGTGAAGCGGACTGTAATAGCGTTCAGCTTGGCTTGCACGCGGGTAACCAAGAAAAGGCTCATCAGAAGTGGGATTTTTTACCCGCCTTTTTCTAAATAACCAACGGAATTAGGATTTCAAACAAGGTACTTGTTGTGTCATTTCAAATTTTTTCATTGGAGAAAAAACTTATAGTTGTGGCAAACCGATTTTTGTTCCGGCAAGCTCCTATTGCAGCGGCTGTATTGTTTTTGATTACCCGCGTGGCTTGGTATAATGGCTGCGCCTTCGCTAAATTTTGGTAGATGTGACAAATTAAGTGAAGGTAATTGTACTCAGCTCTACTGTACTGTTCTCCAGCATTGCCCCAACTCGATATTCGTCACATTCTGGATCTCCTTAATTTTTAATCTCCCTTCAACAATAAATTTATTATTCATCTCACCTGGGCTGCCTCTTCGAAATCTAGAGTCCTTGCTTTTTTTTTTTTTTTGATTCGCGTGCAGAGCGTCCTACCATTTCCCCTAAATCCAGCAACGCTTGGTCCAGACAAGCCTTTCTACCGATGACGGAACCGAGTGCTTACGGCAGGACAATTGATCGTGTCCGCGGCGCCGCATCACGAAATTCCGAAATCCTCGTCACGCTCAACAAGACGCAAGATGCAGCCCATGCCTACGCCCGGAGCGTGGCTAACCTGCACATACACCGTGCCGAACTCACGGCTCAGGATCGGATGATCAACATTTGCAGGAATAGTTCCCAAGTGAAGTTAGAGAAGCACCAGACATATCGCGATAACCTCGTGGTCAAATATGCGTATTACGCGGTCTGTATGATGATGATTTTCCACAAAAAGGCCAAGGAGTATGAACAAGCCTATTTCGAGGCACTGAAGAAGCAAAAGGATGCTGAAGATCGGCGGCTTGCCTTGCAGAAGAACGTCGATGACGAGCTAGCACAGAACAAGGAGCTCAAGGCAAGAGCCGCAGTCCATGGCAAGGCGCATCGGGCTCTTGACAAGTTGTACAACGAGGTCTTCTCGCAGCCGACGCCCGAGTTTCCAGAGCAGGAAGAGCTACGGAACCAGTACGATCTTGCGTATGCGCGTCGATTGGAGGCGAAGCAAAGGTTCGATACGGTTAGGGTGAACCTACGGAGTACAGAGGAAGATCGGAAGACGGTGAGGGAAAAATTAAAGACGGCAGCGTTGGATGCGGAGGAGAAGAGACAGGCGTTGGAGATTGCAAGGGAGAAAGTGTTCGAACAAATAGCAGGGTTTGGGTTGGCACCGCCTGGATATTCGGACTGCTGTAACAGGGCAGAAATACAACAAGAATGGGCCGATCCTCCTCCATCAGAAGAAGGTGGTAATCCAGAGTCTTGAACCAAAACGCAATATCTCGTCGATATACCCCGATGGAAGAAAGGGATACATATAACGCATGCGCATAGTCATTAGTTTTTGTTTTGTGTTGATACCATTTGCCATGCGGTCAGGGGATAATGTACATTACTCGCTCATCAAGGGGTATCTGAAACTTATTCTAGTCGAAAGTAATTTTCTTTCCTCGAAACGCTGCCGTCTCCTTTTGCTGTTCTTTTGCTCGCTTCTTCGCCTCCCAAGATGGATGGAGCGGACGATCATCTGCCTCTTTCCGTTGATGAACTGCATTATGCTTTACGTGCCCTCGCGAATTCGATAATTTCGTCGCATTCGCACCTCCCAACACACCCTTGGCTGGACCATGATCTTTTTTCGATTTCGTAAATCTACCGTCTCCCGTCTCCACAGCACCTTTCCTCGGATCCCAGCCCTGATTTCTGTCACTCCTCTTTGAAACGTGGTTCTGCTTTTGCAAATGGTTTGCTCGGTTGCCATATTTCTGCTCCCAGATCTGCTGTCTAGCACGCTGACCGCGCCTATTCTTGTGCATGGGTCTCACGTCAACATCCTCATCGGATCCGGACTCAGACCCAGAGATATAGCCACCCATCGTGAGCGACGGGAGGAAGGCCGACCGGCTGTTTCTGACCTTCTGAGTGACGTCGGGATTCGTTCGAGGGTCAATTGGTGGTGACGATGAAGTCGATGATGATGCAGAGGGTGATATGGAGAGCTTAGCCGAACCGTGCCTCATAGCTGGAATCCCATTCTCTGCCCTATTCTTTTCCAAATCATCCCCTGTAACAGAGAATTGCGACGATGACGACGTATCCAAACCTAGAAGCGAGGCACCTTCTTGCTCATCTGCGTGTAAAAGCTCACTAGGAGGTTCAAGTGTAACTTGTTTACGCGTACCGGAACGAGTGTAAGAGTCCTTTGTGGATGAAAGATCGTCGTCTGAAATATCTTCATCGTTGTTTGACGCGTGATTAGTATTGTTGGATTGATCCGTCTCTTGCGGTGGGTCACGATTTGAGAGACTAGATTTTTCCCGTGGCTTGGATTCGCCAACTCCAAGAGCACGACTCACTTCCGCGATGGCACGGCTCGTGGCAGTTTTGACGGGATTTGAGCCATATAGCCTTGCAGCAACGTTAAGCGTGGCAGCACCATAAGAAACTGGCTGAATGTCTTTCTGATCAAAAGGTATTGCCGGAGATGAGGCGACTGCATTGATTTTGACTAATGCCTTGCGCAGATGATGTGCAGCTACAGAAAGCAAATTCAAAGCCTGGAGTGTCAGTAGTGAGCTTCAATTTTTATTTAAACTACCATATTCTGACCTTCAGAGCTTCGATCTCGGAGTCAATGCGTTTCGCTAGGTCATTGTCATTCTTCTCTGTGGCATTCTTAAATCTCTTTGCAAGTTTCTGCCTTTCAAACCCCTTGGCCACTTTCAGAGCTCTGCTGATCTGCTTCTCTTGTTTCGAGATGGTCTGTGCGACAAAGTCTCTCTTTCGTCGGGTTGGATCGTGGGCAAGCTCGTTTTCCTTAAACGAGTCACGTTTTCGTTTTGGCATTTTTCACTGTCTTCCCATAAGGGCCCAAGAAAAAGAAGGGACCAACGCAAGCCTCAACTTTGCATTTGGATCATTACTTCAAATCATCGGTGGAGAGCTACGTCAACTATATGTAGCTCTCGATGAAGCCAGATAGTCGTAGGAAATTTATCGGCGTAGTTTGGTTCTTGTTACAAGTTGAGAGTTGGAGCTGCTGGGGGGATGCTTAGTCACCATATCCAGCATCTTGAAAAAGCTTATCGACTAGTATGCAACTTCGGTAAATGGATGATCATTGCGTTGACATGCTTTAAGATCATCGATTGTGTCTCAGGCTGGGTGAACATTTTCTGTTACCTTGAGCTTCAAATATTGGCCAGTCCAGGGTAAAACACAATGATAATGCTCCATAGTAAAGGCAGCCGCGTATGTTGACTAGAAAAGACCTCCAAGGTAATAGGATTTCCCAATTGCCGGCTAATAGCCCAGAAGTATGTGTAGTGACATAATTTGTCACTGAAACTTTGACGAAGCTTCTCAGGAGTCTGCCGCCTAGTAAGTTACATCCTCATCCCTCCCACCATGACCTCCACCAACGAAGCCAAATCAAGTCCCACCGACGGCAACATCACCACCACACCACCTTCCCCTCACACCCTCCCCTCCGACTGCCTCTTCTCCCCTTACTCAGCCACCACCATCAACGCGCCCGCCTCCCACGTCGCCAAATGCATCCTCGACACCGCCCGCTACCCCGAATGGAACACGTTCATCCCCGAAGTCACCATCACCCACGATCCCCCCGAGCCTTCTTCTGACCCCTCCTCTCATACCAAGGGCTGGCTGAAAGCTGGCACGAAGATGAGCTTCCGCAGCGAGATGAAGGGCGCCGGCGGCGGCAGCTCCTTCACTTCCAAGGAGGAGGTCACCGTCGTCGAGATGCCGCCCTCCAGCAGCAGCAGCGGAGCTCGGGACAACGTGTACTCGATCCGCTGGGTCTCGCGTGGGTTTCCGTCGTTCATGCTGCGCGCGGAGCGTGTTCACGAGCTGCGCGTGCTGCCGCCTGCTGCTGCTGCTGCGAATAGCGCTGGTGGGGAGGGCGAGGATAGGGCGGAGGACGGGGCCGAGCGGTGCGACTATCGGACGTGGGAGACGTTTGCAGGTCCATTAGCGCGCGTGATCAGGATGCAGTTTGGGAAGCTGCTGGATGAGCGGTTTGTGGATTGGACGCGGGATTTGAGGGGGTTTGCGGAGAGGACATGGGTGGAGGGGGCGTCTTGACAAGAGTGTTTGGGAAAAGAGTTGGCAGTATGATCTCACGGGCGTTGCACTGCCCAGAGGATAACGTGGATCTTACGAATACATGGCCATAAGTCATGCGAAGACGCTTGGAGATGAGATTGACGCTGCAAAGTGGTGGGTCAGGCACACGGGTTTCGCAACTGGCTTCGTTCTTGCGCAAAATTATAATACATCTCAAGACTGGCGAGGCAGCGTCTCTCGCCTTGTATACTGTTGCTGCCCTGCACAAGCTGTCATTCATCACGTCTCTTATGCTCGATCGAGCCCCAATCCGAAAATACCACTTCCGACTCGAAGAGCCAATACGCTTGGTATCGCAGTCCAGCCACCTCGGTTCAAAACGCCTTGCGATGATGCCCCAAAGATGGAGATTTCCAGAGTTCGCCCAACCATGGTGCAAGTCAAAAAGAGCCTTCTCGCTGCATCATTAAAACCGAAAGGAAAAAGAAATGTCTAAGATGTCCTTTGCCCTGGATATTCGAAAGAAAGAGCGACGCCTTCTCATTGAGAGAAGACTATGTCATGCCTTCATGTGTTGCTGATAATGACTCTTGCTCCCTCTTTGCCAAGCACACCTCGTTCTCGCTCCTTAGCCCGTGGACTCCGGTTGCGACCTTTATTCCGGGTCAAGAAACCTAGCATTCCACTGGGCTTGGCATGTGTTTGTTGTTGATGTTGTTGGTCGGTGACTGAAGCACCCATTTCGTTCCAGGACCCAGTGCCTCGTTCGTCCAGTACAACTGACAAGCCACCGCCTCTCGAAGTACTCCGGGTAGAGCCGCGGACCCGATTAGGATGTATTGGACGAGAATAAGATGTCGACCCATGAGGTGGAGGGGAAGAAGAAGTTGGACTGTGTTGCGAGTGTTGTCCTGGTGGCGGCGAATGACGTTGGGAGTTGGACTGAGGATCAACGGAAGATG
This sequence comes from Bathelium albidoporum, assembly GCA_021031095.1. NCBI lineage: Eukaryota > Fungi > Ascomycota > Dothideomycetes > Trypetheliales > Trypetheliaceae > Bathelium > Bathelium albidoporum. The sequence continues at coordinate 4,554 of JAGFVP010000284.1, read as the reverse complement.
CGCCTTTACTACGAGGCGGCCCTTGGTTTTGTGCGTATTCTGTATCGTGTTGATAAGGCGGTCCTGCGATCGTGTCTGGAGTGGTTTCCGGGCTACCCGTGGTGACCGGGGATGCAGTTATTGGTGGAGAGCCGTTTGGCGAATTTGCAGAGGCCTTGGTGTGACCAAGCGGTGTGGTTGTTCGCGAATGGCTCGTTTGAGCCTGTCCTGATGTGGATTCTGCGGTGCCCCTCTTTTCGTTCACTGCTTGACGCACTATGTCTGCGGGTGCGTTGCTGATGTAGCTTGCTTCTTCACCTGTAGCAGCTGCCCTGTGTATTGTTAGTACCTTGACAAAATTATTGCTCATCCGAATCACGGACCTCTCTGCACTGAGAGTCGTATAGTTGAACGGCTCGAAAAGTGTCTCAATCATTCGATGCAATTCTTCCGTCCGAATCTCCTGTTCTGTCGCATTGTCCTTTAGCTGTTCCCTGGGTTTCTGTCGCCTGGCGCGGGCCTCCAGTGGCGCCTCTTCAAGCAAGAGTTCTTCTAAATCGTACGTCGCATCGAAGTTTGTCTTGTCGCTTGATGGCCGAAAGACTGGCTCCACCTCTCTTCTTTCTAACACTTCAAAGTCGATTGATCTAAAGAATGGGTTGTCTGTAAATGTGTCGAAGCCAATTGCTCCTATCCTCTTTCTTCTGTCCTTTTCCAGTAGAGAACTTATAGCGTGTAAGCAGGGCATGGACACCGCCGGACTCGTAACGGGATATGTCGGTTCGCCTTTCATGATAGATTGAGAAAGTTGTTCGCTGTTATGGCCATCGAACGGCCGCTACATCGTGTCAGGAACTTTCTCCTCTAAAAGCGTAAGGCTGAATCGTACCTTGTTGTATATGCATTCGTAGAAGACAACACCAAGAGACCACCAGTCCACCTCACATGAGTAGCCTTTGCCATGGTATACCTCCGGTGCCAGATATGCTAATGTTCCTGATTTGCTATGCAAGGGTTTCTCTGGAGTGTAATCGGAAGCGACATTCTGTGCGTTGTTAGTTTCACGAGTGATACTGTCACTGGGTAGAATGGCTCACAAAATCTGCCAGATGTACATGACCCTCTCCGTCCAGAAGGACGTTGTCGGGCTTAATGTCGCGATGAATGATACCTTGCTTGTGCACATATCGGATAGCGCAGGCCAGTTCGGCTATCCAAAACTTCACGGCCTCCTCTGTAAATGCTTTGCGAGAAATGTGAAAACGAAGGTCACCACCATTCATCAAGTCCACAACGATATATCTGGAATGCAGTCAGCGTGGTATCGAAAGGAAGGTGGCCAGGGAAACAGACAAGTATTCAACATCCTGAAAGCTGTACCGCAAGTTGCAAAGGAATGGATGATTAAGATGCTCTAACATGCGACGTTCACGGATAATGTTCCGTACGCTTTCGGATCGGACGACTGTTGCAAGTGTCAGCTTGGCTTGACTGAATATCCAGTGAGGTCGGACATACTCTCATCTTTACGAATGTACTTTAGCGCAAAGGTCAAGCCGGAATCTTTTCGTTCGACAATGCGGACCTTGCCAAAGGCACCCTTTCCGACGACTCTCAAAAGTCTGAAATGACTAAGATTGACTAAATGCAATGTTCAAACATCAGCAAGATGCCTCGGTAGTTCAAGCCATAGCCGCAGCCACTAGCTATGTCCAAACGCCAAGAGAGAGTGAGTCCGGTACGGAGTAAACATACCTTCGTCTGTAAAGACAACGGGCTTCCCGTTGGAATTGCCCATTGGCAGTAGGGCGGCAGTGAAGACGCCGAGGACGAGATAAAGGATGTCAAGCTTGCTGACTTCACGAGAGGGCCAGCATCGTCCAGGGCAGCGAGTGACGGCAGAATCGGCGGCGTAGAAAGATAGTGGTCAAGAAAGCGACCCGGAAGAGCAATTCGGGAATCGGCTAACCAAGATGATGGGAATGCGGTTCAAGGGCAGGCCTGCCGTTTCAGATGCTGCGGTGTCAGACGGCAGGCTTGGTGCGGGTGCCGCAGCGCGAACCGTGGAAATTGGTCGAAGCGTGGGAGTGACGGTCGAGCAGTGCGGAGCGGAGAGCTCAGAGTGGCCAGCGCTGGCGGGCACAAAGCACAGCAAGAGCACCGCAGGATAATCCGGGCACGTCGCGGGAGTGACTGGCGGGTGCAGGTGCTTAGGAGATCTTGCTGCAATTGTATGACGCGGGAGACGGGCAAGACGGCGGAACGAGGGCTGAGAAGTGAGCAAGGTTGGGCGCTGATCATTTGCTGGTGCAAGGGGGGAATTAATATCTCAGACTGCAATAGCAGCCCAGCAGAGAGGTTGGAGAAGAATGACTCGTCAGTCGCACGGCGAAGAACAAGGCGGTATCTTCTCTTTTGCTGCAGGGCGCAGGAGCCTCTCGTCAGGAAGTCGACGATTGTTCAAAGCAGGTCGAACCAACGTCAAGGGGCGCAGGAGGAAGCGGTTCCCCCAGCTCACCACGTTTTCCTCTGCATGCTACACCACTAGTGCTCATCCACCACATTGGGGGAAGAGGCGCCACATGGCCAATGATCGCTTGCCCCCCTCTCCTGCGCTTGTCCGACTGAGGCATGCTTCTAGAAGCCCCTTCAAGACTCATCATCCTGGCCTAGACCGCCCTTAGGCCTCTACGCGGCCGACGAGCGACCGACGTGGTTTCGGATATTTGCTGGCGGCGGCATTCCCTTCGCATTCACTGCCTGCCTGATGGCATGAAGATAAACAAGCTGCTTGCCCCCTAGCCTCACTGAGTGCGCTGGCCGTGATGGGTGATTGCTGACTGCTAAACCGTCGGCCTCCATTCCTCTCCTCCGAACGAATTTCGACATCTTGCAGCGCGGGGCTGTGGAAGTCTCGATCCGTGCCTGCCGTGTGGCGCGAGCTACCGCTGCCCTTCTGGATCTGCGCAGCTGCTGTAGCAGGCATCGCCGACGCAAGGAAAAAAAAAAAAAAGCCTAACGCCATGGTTCCCACACGACAACGTGGTTATGTTTGCCCACGCGCGCTCGACATCGCGATGGATGCAGCCGAAACATGAAACAACGCAGCTCAGGGGGGTGCCACGAATAGGGCGCCCGGTGCCACCTCTCACGCCGCCGCGTAGGCCGGCCTGCCACGAGTCATCCAGCCCAGTACCCTGTATCGCCGGCCATGTGACATTGCGCCTTCCCGGTGTATGATCGGCGTATCTGCGAGTCAGACCAGAGCATCTGAAGCAGCGTCCAAGGCGCGCTGGCACGACGTACCTCAGGTAAGCATGCCTCAAACGCAGATGCGCGCGTTGATTCTTCCAACTTGGTAATGCGTCTTGCCGTACGGGCTTCCGTGTAACGATCAGTGCGTCTCTCAGAATGCATCGGAGAGAAGGAATCCAACTACGCTCGGAAATACAGCTTATTCTGCTTTACGTTGGTTCTGTATGTGCTCATTATGACATTCGCATGCATGTGGAGCATGGTAGAGCATCCTTCTCATCAAGCTCCTTCTAGCTTGCGGCTGAACCCATCTCCAGCTATTTCCGTAACTTTACTGACAGGAAATCTGAAAGACTCGCCTGCCCTTGCTCGGACCGTCAAGCCACAGAAATGGCGGGGGAAAAAATAAGGTGCTGTGCCGCAAGCTACACAACGTGTTGGACACGCGAGTGCGAGCCAGCATCTTGGCTCTCTCATGCACCACATAACGGGCTGATACGTAATTCGGGGCGGACAGTTCCTTTTGTCCACCGACAGAATCGCACTGCGAACGACGCAAGCATCGTCAGGCATCCTGATGCCCCATGTGTCAGCCGGCCGAGCCGAAACAGCGCGCTCGGTTTGGTTTGGACCGGCAGTCTGCTTTTGGACAGGGGTCGGGAATAATTGCTCTCTCCCAAAACACCATAAGCGGGTATTCGGCCAGTGTAGATGGTAAGCGACGTGCAGTAATGCCACCTTTTTTCCACTTGATCTGTAAGTTTTGTTAGGAACAAATACATCCATCTCGCTGCGCCAAGACGCTCTGGGGATCTTGCGCCTCGTTTCAGATCTTCCCAAACACCATGAGCTTGCCTTAGCTCAGAAGATTACTCACATCCATCGCCTTTTATTACATCAACATCCCAACCCAATCCTAACCCAACCCCAATCCAATCCCAATCAAAATGGACAACACCACGCCACCACCATCATCACCATCGTCACCAACTCCCCCCTCCCACGCGTCTGGCCCCCCACTCCTCCGCCTCGCCATCATCGGCGGCGGCATCGGCGGCCTCTCCCTCCTCCTCGGCCTCCTCCACCACGCCTCGCCCTCGCGCCTGCAGCCGCACATCTACGAGGCCGCGCCGCGCTTCGCCGAGATCGGTGCAGGCGTCGCCTTCGGCTCCAACTCCGTCGCTGCCATGGCCCTGGTCGACCCGCGCCCCCGCGTCGCTATGGAAGGTGGCGTGGCGCTGGTAGGCGTCCGCCACCTTCCATAGCGACGCGGGGGCGCGGGCGCGGAAGGTGTGGAGCGGGTACCGCATGGGCATGGAT